>OMNZ01065640.1:5490-28153 GCA_900303255.1 Lesueurigobius sanzi | reverse complement strand
CTGCATCAAAGAGCTCAATGCATGGATGTCCCTCAATTTTCTGCGCCTGAATCAGGACAAATGTGAAGTAATGGTTTTTGACCCTAGTGGCCCAAGTCACACCCCTCCTGACCTTGGCTCCCTATCAGATTTGGTAAAGCCAGTTGTCACAAATTTAGGTTTTAAAATGGATCCTGAACTGAAACTCTAGAGAGCAAATTAGTGCTGTTGTCAAATCTAGTTTTTTCCAGTTGCGGAAACTAGCCAAAGTGAAGCCTATGTTGTCGAGAGCGCATTTTGAGACTGTGATACACGCTTTTATCACCACTAAACTGGATTACTGTAACAGCCTTTATGCCGGTGTGAGCCAGAGCGCACTTTCCCGACTGCAGCTCGTTCAAAACGCTGCAGCTCGGTTTTTAACTGGGACACGGAAACATGAACACATCTCACCGGTTTTAGCTTCGCTCCATTGGCTTCCAGTTCATTTAAGAGTGGATTTTAAAGCTCTTTTATTTACTTTTAAATGCCTGCATGGCCTGGCCCCCTCTTATCTGTCTGATCTGATCTGCCCTTATGCTCCCTCTCGTGCTCTCAGGTCAGCAGATCAGCTACAGCTGGCTGTCCCAAAAACTAAACGCAAACTTCGTGGAGATTGAGCTTTCTCTGTGGCTGGCCCACGGCTGTGGAACCAGCTGCCATTAGAGATTAGACAGGCCCAGTCTTTACCTGTCTTTAAATCCTTACTAAAAACGCACTTCTTTTCTCGGGCGTTTAATGTGTAATGATGTATTTGCCTCATGTTGTTGTTGAAGTTGTTTTACTGTATATTTACATGTGTGTACGGCACTTTGGCCAACTGTACAGTTTTTAAAGTGCTTTATAAATAAAGTTGGTATGGTATGGTATGGTATTTACCTGTTGATTTATCACCATTGGTGATCCACTGCACCATTTATGCAGATGTTTAATCTTATAACAGGAATCTAAAGTGCCATGTCATTAATGACTGCCAAGACGACTCAGTGACTCCCAATGCTGTACAATATATTGTAGCGTATTCTGACATTTTTGTGTCAGTAGCCAATTGCTTCAATGAGCAAAAGGCAACGCTACTTAAACCGGTACTTTTGTCATAAAAACAGGATTTATTTTAATACGAGATGACGGTGAGCGCTTCTCAGGGAGCAGAGTGTGACTCGTCCATTTTGACTGGTGCTCATCCAGGAAATGACAAGAATCAATGAAATAGAAGGAGCTGACGTGCAATAAATGTCTGTACTGTGCAGTGTATCAGGCAGTCAAAAATATTTTTTTATTGCATGGACAAGCAACGCGTTTCGGCACAAACGTGTCTGGGCAAAAAACATTTTAATCAATTTATCCAATTTGAAGCTAAAACCCTTGCGAGTGTCCACCGCGTAAGTCACATGACTGCGGTAGAGAAATGATCGTGTTCCAAATCGGCAATAAACTACAACAACACAGACGTCCTCAGATTGTTTGTTGTGTATTTACTAAAAATAATACACCTGTACATAAATTAGCTACATGGTAATAAGCACTACATAATATGTGCTTTGTCAGCGGATTGATATGTGGCAATGTAATGTGGCACTTGTTCAGTAAAGAAGCACGTTGAACTTAACATAACCTTTAAAATGGTCACAAACACGCAGTTAAGTAGGGGTGTGCTCAAAATATCGATAACTAGATACGTATGGATATAATTAAAGATACAGTATCGGCTCTTAGTATCGCTCTTCGCCCCAGGTGTTAAGACGGCGGCAAAACTGGGAAAAAATTGTATTGAAAAGGCTCTGTATCGAGGTACGCATCGTGACCTGTGTATCGAGGTATGCATCGTATCGCCAGGTTCTCAAAGGTACACAGCCCTAATGTTAAGTGAATAAGCATAAGTTTCACTCATGTTAAAGTGGCCACAACAAGATTACAGTATATCTTACAGTAGATTTAGGCAACTTTCTTTTTGTTGGTATATGAATGAGAATGAAACAGGCAGAGGACAGGAGCAGACAGAGGAAATGGCACAGACGTGACACACTGTTGTCACATTGTGAACTCCCAAACTGAATCTTAACTCCTAAAAATAAACGTTTTAACGTGATATCAGGGTAAATAATATAAATAAAGGAGAGTCCTGAAGGAGAACATGTAATTACTTTTTGACAGGGCCGTAAATTATCAAGGGGGCTAACTGGGCAATTGCTGAGAGGGCCCAATTTGACAGGGGCTCCACAAAAAAAATCATTAGTCTCCCTAAAAAATAAATTCTAAAAGCACAAATGGCATATTTTTGACAACAGCTCAAAGGACCAGCTGAAAATATTATTTATTTTCTGGATTAAAAAAACAAAAACTGAGGGAAGACTCACAGATTGCCCCAGGTCAAAAGTGAAATAAAGTTGCACTTTTGACAATATGTCTGCAGTCATTTTAAGTGATTTTTTAAATCGCCCAGCCCTAGCGCATCTTCAAGGCAGTAAAGGATTTATTTTACTCATAAAAACAGAAAGTTTTCTCATAAATACAGAAACATTTCTTGTAAATACAGAAACATTTCTTGTAAATACAGAAACATTTCTTGTAGAACAAACTTTTCTCATAAAAACAAAAACTATTTATTCAAATGAATGCAATACTTTGTCACACATTTATAATCAACCAGAAATAAGGATTGCCTGTGTAATGCTGCCCTCCACTGCTAAAAATGGATAGTAAAAAACAAATTTTCAAGATAACAATTTTTAGGAAGACCAAAGCTTGAAATGTCTAGATTCTAAAACAAAAACAGTAAGTTTTGTATGAATTTTGGTCCCAAAACTATTTGCATAAGAGTGTTAAGCGTAACATCATACAGTATTATATATCAGGGTATGGTTTGAATCGTGATATTTCTGGCAAAAACACAGTCCTAATTGAATAATTAAAAAATTAAGCATTCTCCCAACAGTGCTAGCTGTTGGTACTTTGCAACTAATCTATTTAGGCTTTACTTGATTTTAAAGTGTGAGGATTACTTCATTACTCACCTGCAGCTCATAGAGGTCGTTGCTGTACTTGCCATACTCCACCATTCCTCCAAAAACCAGCAGCCGAGTGCCGTCACACACAAAGCCATAAGCAGCACATCCAGGAGGAATATCACCTCTGACAGCTGGGATGAACCATTGGTTTGTGGCTGAGGCGAAAGATAGGCATTAGCAAAATACACAAGGTTTGGTGTGCATAACCTATTAATTCATGTTTATAGTGAATTTGTTATAAGATTTTTGTTTTCCTTGTTTAGTTTGTTTGGCCGATTGAAAGACCAGCATCAATAGTTTGATTTGTATGAATTTCTATAAAATAGCAAAATTCCGAAAATGTAAATATGGTATAAATAATTATTTTGTTGTGCCTCAATATCAAAGCCCTTTTGTGATGACTGTAGTGACATTTACATATAACGTCTTCTGGAGGTTGTGTATTTGACAAGTGAAGTTTGTTTGTGTTGAAACGGAAAGGGGCGTGCCTCTGTGACGTATACTTTGTTTTTAGTAAAATCGCGCCAATTCTCCGTGAGTCGCTGGCCAAGCCGCTGCGTTAGCACCTGAGCTAAGCAGTTAGCGATGGGCGTAGTGGCTACTTTAGCACAACAGTGCATCATGTCAAAGGTTTACAGCTGTTCTATGATAAACAACAAGAGATCACTTGTAAAACAAAATGGAGCATACGCACACAACCCATTACACATGAGCAAAGTGTTGAAAAGACCTGCATAAATTACATCATAATTACTAATATAAACAGGGAGTGGGGCAAACCCTCAAGCTGTTAGCTTAAATAGCTAGCGTTAGATTGGGTATGCATTGAAGGATTTTGTACATCACAACAACATGGCTGTATAGTGTAGTTGTACCTGTATTATATACGTGCAGCTCGTCCACGATGCCCTCGTTGCCTCCTCCAAACACCACCATCAACTCCTTTATGGCTACAGCGCGATGTCCATGTCGGGGCCGCGGTACAGGGCCGCTCCAGCCCAAAACTCGCTTCCACCGCGGCTGCAGCACCGCAGGCTCCAATGCCATGCTGCAGCTGTTTTGGTCCTCTTCTGACGGTCTTTCACGGAGAAGAGAAATCCAAATTTAGTCCACGGTTCGACTGGAATAAAAATCCACCCTGTCTCAATGACAGCAGCTCCGGGATAGCCTTAGCCTGTTTATAATTTGAGGCTAGGTAGCTAACTGTATGCAAATTAACGTTTACGGTCTGATAATGGTTTGGATTTCTGTTCTGGTTGTACCAACGAAACGATGTGTTTAGGACAATTAAACCCCAATATGAATAAGGGAAAGGGGTTACATCAGACTACAGTAAAAATTGGGTGAAATATGAAAAAGGTTGCTGTTAGCTCGTTAGCTGATTCATCAAGCTATATTTGAACGAGCTGCGTTGCTAACAATGAAACGGTGTATATTTACAATAAGAGATAGAGCTGAGCATTTTAGTTCCAATTTGATCATATTACCGCCTGCCCATAGAACTGATTTGCGATGAAAATCGTACAGGATTACAAGAATAGAGAAAACTAAAATATTTTTTGTATTAGCTGTTAGCCTAGCACACTCTGCAGGGACGTTCCCAGGAAGCCGCCATTTTAGCTCCTTGAACGCTCTGCAGAATCGGTAAAATCCAGATCAAAAATTCCAAATTTCCACGATTTAAAGTGTGTTTCCAGTTGTGAAGCATTGGTCTTTACAAATCGCCCGTGCATCCGCGCAGGAGAGCGGCACCAAGGCTGCAAGCCAGGGTTAAATGTGCAGAGCGATCGGTCTGTGCGCCGGTATGGAAGCCGCCATCTTGCTGCTAACAGCAACCGAATACAACAGAAGCGCGGAGACGAGAAGTCTGAGCCAAGCTAACGAGCTAATGCTAACAACAGGGCGTCTCAGCTTATTCACTAGCACTGCATTGCAAATAAGTTCATTTTATTTACATGTACACATCTACAGAGTACAGACGAACACTGGAGAATCTTTGCCTGGATGTACACATCTAATCATTTACAATGTATTTGACTATGGTTGACTTGCTAGGTTGCACATAGTTATGTTATTTTTTGGACATAGTTTAATTGTGTGAAGGAAAGGGGTTATCTTATAAATGCAGTAGCAAGTTCAAAATAGTCTTTATAATCTGCATCTGCAGCTCCTGTTCGGGTTCATGTCAGGTGTGTGTCGCTCGCAGTTTAACTAGGTGAGTGTGAATGCAGGTAAAACACACCTGAGGCCAATCAAACAGCAGCCAATGAATATTACAGCATGGGCCTTTATTTCCTCCAAAATCACTCAGACAGGTTGGTACAGCGCAACACCATAATATTTGACTTTACATGGTTAATGTCTTCAAACGATTGGAATATAATGCCTCTTCTTTGGGAAATGAACAGGAAACATGAGTACAATGAATGTCTTTTGTTCACTTTGAACCTTCAGACGTAGATCAAAGTCCGGTATCCTACTTTATTTATTTTAGCTCCCTACAATCAAAGTTAGTTAACTTTTTGCTAGGCTATGCGTAAGCGATCGAAATTATGCCACAACCCGTTATATACAGCTCAATCCCCTTTTAAAATTGAATGTATTAGTAGCTCGATTTCATACCAAACATCATACCATGCGCCACAATCTTTTATTTCAATGTATCAATTCTATTTATTCTACAGCACTGTCACGCCCCTTCACCGAGGGCTAACGAGGTTAGCGATTCATTTAGTCAGCTAGCAAGCTTTTAGCCTAACTTGATGTAACAAGATGCGGTCAATTTGAGGCAAAATGCATTGACAAAATCCAATATTCATTTGTCGCACAGAGACTGGGAGTATGATATGTAGATTTAGTGTAACAAAAGATAAAAAAAAATCAATACATTTTGCTTTTGTTGACATGTTGAAGCCCTCAAACTCCCCTTTACCAGACAAACATGGCGGCGCCGACCGTTAGCTGCTATAATAAGCAGAAAGCTTCAGTTTGCGTTATTTGCTCAGTGCAGTACTTACTGTTTACTGACGAAATAATGCGCTTAACTCGGGCAAATTTGACGTGTTAATGAAGGCTATGACCACACGGGTATAGCCCTTGAAAATTCAAGAATATAAAATAAATGTATGCTTTCATGCCTCCGAGGATGACGCCATTTTGTGTCTAACTTCTCCGCGCAGCCGCAGACCACAGCACCCCCTAGAGCGAGAAAGGTGTAGCTACACACGACACCGCAGCTCTTTTCTCAAATGCGTGACCACCAATGGCCAGAGATTCATTTATTTTATTTTACTTCACTTTGTTTTGGTTTTTAAGCCCACGCGGGGTTGCCAGGTGCTGTATGGCTTAAAAAAAACACATTGATTTAGGCAGTCCTAAAATGATTTAGCTATCGAATAACCATCTCCAAATATGATTATTCCATTTTTGGATTTTGTCTGGACATCACAGGCTTAATTCCAAGATAACAATGCCAGAATTCATGGGCTCAAATAGTGAAACAGTGGTTTGGGGAGCATGAGATCATTTTTACACAGGGTTTGGCCACCAGAGTTCAGACAAGATCTTGGTGATCAATAAAAGATCACACAACTCAGTTTGATTAAATTAAATTAATGTTTATTCTTAATGTAAATTATTTTTGTTATAGTGCTAGAAGTAAAAGAAAAAAAAAATCACTTGTAAATCATAAATTTGTAAAATATAACGCAAATTAATCACATAGATCGGGGACAGTGTGAGCGCATACAATGACGATTCGTAAAATTATGAAAAAATATAAAATTGCAACCATGTCTTTCCTTTCCACCAAAATACATAGTTTTAGTTGTTTGAATCTGCCATTTTCTCGCATAACATGTAAAAACATATTGTTACAAAGGGTATGCACTTGCATTATTTTAATTCGTAACAAAATCCTCAATGCCAAGATGTCTCAGCTCTAGTAGTGTTATCAAGTGCATATCAAGACTTCACATGAACCATTTTTGGCACACAGAGCTGGAAACAAAATGAAAAAGAGTTTCTGGTTCAGATCTGTTTCAAGTTGGCAGTTCCAGGTGAAGAGTTTCCTTAAAAGCTGGTGGCAGTGATGTTAATGTGTTTTAGGCTGAAGGTAGTCGAGTTCATCACTCTCCTCTGGCAGCCTGGAATCTGCTGGACTCACCAAATCTGAAAAACATGACATCAGATTAAAAGCTCTATTCTGGATTTTATTTTTTCCTAGTAATGGAAGGAAATTAGTTGTGTCCTCCTTTAGTACATTGTAAACTCAGACATTTGTGGAAATATACTGTGGATCTAAATATAAAGCATTTTTGTCTATTTCAAGAGTCTGCAGGCTACTTTTCTTGCATTTCTGTGACAGTCATCACGTTTACAAGGGATCGACGAAAAAAGTGTCCCTGCAAGTTGTGAAATGTGCTTATAAACTCATCGCCATGAAGAATTGGGAGTTTCCTGGTTAATTAAAGGTAACAATAAATAAATAAAATTAGAAATGTGTCAAAGCTCCCTCTTTCATTATTTGTAATATAAAAAAAAAAATCGGATATAGTGCCTTTAAACTTAACTTGGCTTAAGATTCAAAGAAGACGATGCATAAAAAAAACAAGACATGCAAGAGATGCCTTTATGTAACTATTCACAGATTGTACTGTATCAGCTTGGTTATGCTTTTTCATAGGATGCAGCTGTTCATTAGCGTTAGATTATTACACGTATAAATAATTCTTTCTTACAGAGATCCTCAGTGGAGAGCAGTTCAGGCGTCTTGATAAGGCCCTGATTGTAGCGATCCGTTTTCTCCAACAGACGCTGTTTACTGGGGTTTAACACAACTGGGACACAGAGAGGAAAGTTAGTGGAAGAGCTCAGCGTGACAACAGCATGTATGTAAAAAGTACTTTTGAAGATTGTGTAAAGACATTTTAGACCAATGCGGGGAAAACTGAAATTAGAAAAAAGTTTTTGGTTTCATGTCGATGCCAAAACAGGTTCAAAATTAATTTCTGTCAATGGTCTGCCTGATGAGGTCGTATTTTAGGGCTGGGCGGAATTTGCAAATGATGCTGAATGATAATATTTCTCATATTTCAAAGTGGTTGGGTAAGTGCTTAACCAGGGGTGTCCAAGCTTTTTCCATTGGGTGCCGGATATTGAAATGCATGGAAGACCACTGCAGTGAAATATTCAACTGGACTCATTTATCAAAAGGTTTTAACCATGAAAGCACACCTTTATTTAGGCATGGGGGCTTAATACAGCCCTTTCTCTTTCTAAAAATGTAACATACTGAAGTTCTAATCATCTAGAATTAGTAAACGTAATCTATTTGAAACAAAGACCACGTTGAGTTTTTTAACCTCCCAGGGGGGGCCAAGAGGTTCGCTGTTTGTGGTGTTTAAAACAAGTACAATATCAACTGCCATTGTACAAAAATAGCAGCAGTTATGAGTAGGAATGGGTACCATTACACGATACCAGTATGGTATCGGAAAAATAATTAAGGTACTACCGGTATTGAAAAATAAATTGGTACCGAAAACCGGTATGAAAAAATATTTTTCTTTTAAAAGCAAATTTGTCTGCCTGGTGGGTCTGACATTGCACTAAAGAAAGTGACTTAGGTGTTTCAGCTCAAATAAAATGATAAAAACACAGAAAGAAACAGTGTTTTATTGAATAAATGACCATTATTGTGTTCTATTTGGCCCTGGAAATAAAACGGTATTGTTTTTTGACAAAGTGTGTGCGTTTTCATTTTTTTAAGTATCGGTTCGAGAACCGTTTAAAAATCCCTAGTAGGCACCGGTATCGGATAAAACCCAACCGATACCCAACCCTAGTTATGAGTTACATTTATTTATCAGGAAAAATATCCAGGTTGTTCCCCTGTTTTAGCTAATGTATTTGGAGGTTGGTCATGATTGAGGGCCGGATGAAAAGTTTAAACGGACTGCATTTGGCCCCCGGGCCTTAGTTTGCCCATCTCTGATCTCTGGCATGTATCATGTGTCATCTCAGCAAGAAGCCAAAAATAGGTTAAAACTTAAGCCTAAGACTTTAGTTGTACTTTTTGTGCCTCTTTATTTGCACATGTTTCTACCTGATAGCGACTCAGCCGGAGAACTGCATTCTGGGAATCTTGATGCCTGGTTCATGTTTGGACCCATGACTTCAGAGTTCAGGGGAAAGTTATACAGGTCTTCTGTGGGTACCGAGGGCTGGGTTAAACGGTTCAGCTCACAATTGGACTGTTCTGGGCCTAAACCATTGGACTTGGCGCCATACTGTGAATACCCTCTGCTCTCGTCTGTCTCACAGGGCCCCTCGAACGATGAGCGCAGCAGGGGCGATGAAGAGGAGGCCCGAGGGGAGTGTGTGGGGCTCACTGTGGAGGAATGGAGCGTCTGTGGGGGAGACAGAGAGTTTGGTTTGGGGTAGTACGTGTGTTCCGACGGGCCCACAGTGTTCAGGGAGAGAGCGGAGAGGCAAGAGTCCAGCGAACGAGGTGGTCTTGGTTGGGACGGTGTAGTGGCAGAGGAGTGGAGGTCGGAGGGGAGAGACAACGGAGAGGCAGTGGGGAGATCCAAAGAGTTGCAAAGCTTATCGAGGGCCTTGTACACCTGTGAGACAACACAAGGGAACACAGTTAGGCCAAATATTTTATTGAGCATTTGAAATGACAGCTGTATCAATCACGGTGCGATTGTAGTTATTATGGCTGGGCCACAATACTGTTTTGTAAAGTATTGCAATACCTGATAGCCGCGATTCCATGTAACAATACTTCTGTTCCTTATGAATATCTCAGGAACCAAACCTCATATACTGTTTTCAACGAGAGTTGGGGATGTCCTTCTATCTCTCGTGTTGAAATTGTGTCACTGGCCAGCTGCCATCTTGTTTTGTGTTTACATACAGTAGCACATGGTGGCTAAACTATGGACAAACATTTGTGCCAAAATGTTTTTAAATATTTTCAAAACAATTTTAAATATCTGGAGAATAAATACAGATGGGACATAGAAAGTCAGTTTATAGCCTATTATGTTTGGCAGATTTCAGTGTAAAAGTAATCCAAAGAAAAAGCATGAGCGCCTGGATTTTTTTCCGGTGATTTTTTGTAAAACATAAAAAATTCTACAGGACAAAGTGGAACCACAAAACATGTTTTAATGTCCACAGCCTTACCCATTTTATATTTAGGTAAAAAAAACAATGTGAGAAATTTAATTTTTGCCTGTGTTTATTCTGCTTTGACTATTATATTGATATGACCCTACTACAGCATACTCGGTACAAATTAAATTTGTTCCGAAAAGAAAGAAGCCAAGCACCTGATGGTGCATCATGAGGAGGTGTTTAAGAAGCAAAAATATATGATATAAAATATATAATCAGGCACTAAACGTACAGGACAGAAAACCTTTTTGTTATCATTGTAATATTCTCAGCAAATACAAAATCCTCAGTTTTGACAATCTAATTTTATTTACAAATTTAAGAACTGTTTTCACAATTATTAATAATACTGCTCCACCTCCATTGAAAAAATTCATAAAACTTTACTCCGAAACAAAACGCATATAATCCCGCTCCACTCCCCATAGAAACTGTGCCACCCCAAAAAGATGCTGCACAAACAGCCTTTTCATTTAAAACTATGAAACAATGGAATCAGATCCAGACAGTCTGAAGACAGTCTTAGTTAGATTTTCTCTCGAAACTTGAAAAAACACTTTATTGATAAACAACTGTGTGAAATAGAATTGTTTCCATTTTTTTCCATTTTAGATCTGTATTGCCTCTTGCAATGATTTGTGTAATAGATGATGGCAAAATGCTAGAAAAAAAGAATAATATGGCTCCTATAAGTGTGCTGCACACTTCTATTTAATATTACACATTTTGAATTTACCATGACATAAGATAAGAACATATAACTGGTTATTGGGTAAAACAAACAAGCCTTGTTCTGTATTGTTGTTCTCTGGCGTCATTAATCTAACATTCTCCATCTCTAGTGTAAGGCCAAATAAATATTTTCTGACCTTTGTCATGGACGGCCTGTTCTTCCATTTGGCCACACAACAACTTCGAGCCAAAGACACAACCTGCATGAAGCTAGTTGGCTCAGCAGCCCCACCTACAGGCAGATGAAAAATTTAACACAATTACATAAAAACTGTACAAAAAAGTCAAGCACACAGCACTAACATGACAGGAGCCGCTTGTCCAGTTGTTTTCTCCACTCTGCTTCATCATCCTCAACATCTCTCACCAAATCCTTCTACAAAAGAACAGAACAATTGATTTATTATATAAACTTTCACAGTTCTCGTGCTATAATGAGGAAGATCACGATCATTTAAAAATGCGATTCAGAATCATCCATTGTCAATAAAGTTAAGTTGCTATCCGTAGGCACTGATGATTTGACAAACTAACCACACACCTATACTGCTACTTATTTGTATAGATTTTAGTGGTGGGCCGTTATCGGCGTTAATATGCTGCGTTAACGTGAGACTCTTATCGGGCGATAAAAAAATATCGCCGTTAATCTATTCTCAAAGTTGGGTTGGGAGCTGGGTCTATATTACGCAGCTGTGATGACTTTCACCTTGATATTTGTGACGGCGCACAACAAAAAACGCCACAACTCGCCAGCATAAAAAGCGTACATTTAGTGTTTGGAAACCGGGTGTATTTTCATGATATTGCATATTGATAGTGCAGTGGGCATGTGCTGCCGCTCAGTTACGGTGCCCAGACGTCCGGATTTCAGCGGACAGTCTGGTTATGGAGCCTGCTGTCCGCCCAAAGAAAGTGCCTTTTTAGTTGTTGTCCGGCTTTAGCATTGCGTTGAAAAACTGATGGCATAATGAGCAATGGTGATTATCAAGGAGTACGCGTCGCGTCTCTCCTTCTATAGTCGCCAATTGTTCCATAGTATTTATAAAACTACGCGCCTCGCATTGTTATTTGTTCTGTATTTTGGTCACACAGCAGCGTGAGCCCATTTCTGCAGAAACAGCTGTGTCCTAATGGGCCCATCTCTCTAAATAAGTACAGATTCTGGTCATTATACTGGTTTATATGTGCTTTCAAGCTCGTACTCTTCAAGTTACTTTTCATTTGATAATAATTGGCTCAATATCCGCAGAGATGTGCCTCTGACAGCCAAAGAGAACAGATGTCTTGTAAAAAAAAATGTTTTTAAAGCTGATCGGAGATAAACCAAACTCGTAGATCAACTCGTAGACAAAGCTCAGGGCATGCAACAACTTCTCACAACATCCGTCTGTGTTTGTGCTAAAAACATTGAGGAGCAAAGTTCAGACAGTGAGCTCTGATGGAGCCACGCTGTGACTGTGAGACTGCGTCTGCTCCAGAGCCAGGGGCGGAGTTATCATTCTGCAGCCTGGGGCTCAGGTTGGTGTCCCTTGGATACAGGGGGCCCAGAAAAAAAACACATCTAGGTCCATTTTATTACATTTTAAGCCTTGTATTTAATTAAATAGCTGAAGCAATTATATTATAATTATCACATTAAATGTGTTTCACAGAAAACTTATGAAACCCACTGTTACTGTGGTAACCGCCAAGTGCTTGATTGACAGTCGCTTCAGCCAATGACAAAATGGACAATGGAAATGAGATGTAAATGAGGACCAAACAAGCCCAACTAAGAGAAGGATTATCTCAGTGCCTACCTTTAAAATGAGCCATTTTAATGTAGTTTAATTCCAAAAATGAATCTATGCCCACCTCTAATAAATTTACAATTATTACCAGGTAAATGTCTTGTCCCGTTTTCCTGTCGTTCTCCAGAGCTCTCCGTCCTGTTAAAATCTCCAACAAAACCTAGAGACACGACACACGCATTAAAATCTCCACTAGTAACCGCATAAACTACATCCCCCATGAGGCCTCGCCATTTCTCACCACTCCAAAGCAATACACGTCGACTGCGGTGTTCAGTTTGCAGCAGCGTCGCATGTAGTCTTCGGGCAGATAAGCCAGCGTCCCCCTCACCTCCTCTGTTTTACCAAAGGAGCAGGTCTGAGCTGCGGTGCGATCCGTGGAGCCATGAGGCATGAACTGAGCCAAACCAAAATCTGCCAACTTCGCCTCCAAGTGACGGTCCAGCAGGATGTTAGAACTATGAAAGAAGTTTGTGTAAGTTTAGTTACCAAAACACAAACTCAAAGGAGAGGAGAAGTTGGTTTTGTAGGTCCTGTGCCTTTTGTTTGTTTGAGTGACATGTGAATGAGGTTTGGTCATTCCTAACCTTCCTCACATATTTCTGACAGGGACACTGAAGTGTAAAAATAAAAGCCCTGTACCTGATATTTTTCCTGGTAGATGAACGACACTGGTTTAGTTCTCCTTCAGTAAATTGTAAAAGTAAGAATTTTGTGAAAAGACACAGTGCATTTTAATTAAAGATTTTTGTGTGATGTGACAGTGATCCAGAAAAGTGACCCTGAAAGATGTGAAATGTGCTTATGAACTCATTCCTGTGACAAATTGGGATGTTACAAATGTGTCAGGAAAGGTAGGAATGACTTTGGACACAACTATTTCAAATATACAAACAAGGAAACCAAAGAATGTGAACAAAAAACATAAGGTATAGGGCCTTTAACCGTAACCTATGTTATATATGTCATTTTATACACATAAAAACACAAAAAAAATCATAAACATGGCCTCTCTATGTCTCCATGTGAGGTGTAGCTTAGTTCAAATCTTTGTTTCACTCAGAACAATTATTTTGTTGATTTATGCTGTATTATGAGGCTTACCTCTTGACATCCCCGTGCACTAGCTGCTGTGCCCCTGGAGGATCGTGGAGGTACTGCAGGGCATTGGCTGCTCCTCTCACAACAGACAGTCTTTGAGCCCAAGACAGGTCAATACCATTCTAAATGAAAAACAAATAATCCAAAGGGACAATCTATTTAGTCCATGTGCCTCCACTGGTCCCTTTACCATAGTTTGAGAAACTAGGAAGTCATTTTGACCAGAGCCTTGGAGCTAAAACCTACAACAACAACAACAATGCTTTATGGTTCTTAAACCACCTAAAATGATTTTGAAGTCTTGAAGTAGCACCAGTGTAACAAAGAAAACAGTAAAAGAAACATTTTTTACTTGCCCGACAACCAAATCCACTTGTCTGGTATATAACAAAGTACAACTGTACTTTTTCCAATGTAATTTACATTAGTTGTTACATTCCAATTTAGACTTTTTTAATCATAGTCAGAAGAAATGTAATTAACATGCAATAGTAGCTTTACTGATAAATAAAATTGCAAACATCAACTAATCTAATTTATCTGATATAATCTCTGTCCCCTTTATTTTGAATTTTGTCTCTTATTCTTATAGTTGAAAGCACAGGTCACATTAACTGAAAATACTCTGTTAATGACAGAATATTTTGAGATTTGACAGAATATTTTGAAGGCTGTAATACCTTTCTAAGACTTTTTAAGACAAGTTGTTACTGTATGTTGTTTGGAGGGTGATTATTTATTAGTGCAACTCAAAGCTATTGGTTAAAGTCGCATGACTTGACACCTTGGTCTTTTCTGGGTTTTTCAGGTTTTTCCGACCGACTGGGCAACACCATGATGAATGCAGCTGCATCAATCGCTGTGTGATTGATAGGTGTGATAAAATTCCCTCCAACATGTCAGCCTCCAGCAGTGGCCACTAACCACGTGTCTGAATGTGACCGATGTCAGTCTGAAAGTGCATGTTTGTAAAAAGCTAATGTAAGCGGCTGTATTCACACAGACAAGACTGGGGAAGTCTCTTGTCTACAGGTGCAACAACAAACACGCACAGTATCCAAATCCATTAGTATGAACTGAGCCAGTGTTTTACCACTTATGGTACAGTGGCTTACCAAACGTAGTTGATCCTCCAAAGATCTGTTCTCCATGAAGCTGTAGATGAGACAATACATTCCTCCTCCATCACTGTAGCCCAAAAGGTCAACAATGTTCCGGTGTCGGAATCTAGAAATACATTTACAATCACTTTATTGTACCTGCAAACACTTATTGATTAGTACTCACTTGGTATTGAGATGCAATTACCTACAGCTGACATTATTAAACAAGAATGAGTCAAAGGTTTCTCCATTAATGCGGCTTAACGGTTAACGGTTCAATCCCCAGACTATGTTTTCCCTAATATTTCCTGTTGTACATTTTCCCTTTTTGATGTGACAACAGACTTTTTTAGAGATCTTCAGTCTTGTCTCTTTAACTATACCGCGCAACAATCTCCTTAAGTATTTCAGCTGAGAGTGGTTATCAGTAAAAACAAACAAATGTGACTCACTTTGAGAGTTTCTCCACTTCCGTCTGAAAACTGTCTCTGAGTAGACTCCAGTTCAGAGAACAGTCCTGAAAGAAGCACAAAACAGAACAGAAACATTACAATTTAGTTTCAAATTCAATGTGATTCATAAGCTATAGTTACAAAGTTACAATAATATCTAACTTTAAAGGTGGGCAGTAATTAACTATGACTTGAGTTACTTTGATGAGGTATTATTAAGGACAGACTCAGCAGGTGAAAACTCTTTTTTCTGTTTTTTTTTTAATCAATTTTTAGAAGTCACTACTATGTTTGGGCTACGTCACAGGTGTCAAACACGTGGGTAAGTCTCTAGCCCATTCCTGTCAGGAGTTAAGGATGGTTAAAGAAATAACCAAAATGCTCACTCCAGCCACTAGGTGGCAGCCAATATCTAAAAACGAATATTCATATTGACTTTTCAAATTAAGTTGATGATCATTTTTACAGTGTCGGCTCTATATCCAATACCAATATCAGATCGGTGCATCCCTAATATCAGGATTTTATTTTCTTTCACTTAAAAAGTTACATAGTGCCCCTTTAAATCCTCTTCTCAAATTAGGTTTTTATGATACCAAACCCTCCACTTGTTTTGCTCCCACAGACACCAAAGACAATGTACAATGTATAGACATAATAAATAAAATGAACATCTCATTTAGTGTCCAGCTCTCCTTTGCATCATCATTCAGTTCATTGAAATATTGAAATGGATTGTTCTGCTGGCCCCAGTCATCAACTACACAAAGTCATCTGAATCTTTGTGTTAATATCAATACCTTTTTGAATTTCTTGACAGCACAGTCCGTGTTCCTCAGGCTGGCTCTGTAGACTTCTCCGAATCCCCCCTCCCCGACCTTGAAAGCGGCGCAGAAACCACAAGTCCCAGCATGCAACTCTTCATAAGCCCAGGCCATGACTCCCGACATGCACTCTCCCAGCGAGAATGCTGCTGCGGAGTCAGAGAGAGGCTGAGGAGAGAGATAAGATTAGTCCTGGTTTAAGACCACTTCATGCTCAAAAATGAGATGAAAATTCAGTTGGTTTTTGAGGTACTAAGAACTAGAAGATAGTATAGTTGTGCTCATAAGATTACATAACCTGGCAGAATTTTAGATTCAGAGAATTCAGAGAATATGAAAGATAACACAAAAACTTTTTTTTTTTACTGGTTTGTGTTTTTGTGAAGTGGTCGATGGTTGACAGCAGCTAAGATAGTTCATAAATATCAATGTTTGATGGCTAATGCTAACGGCTATAGGGAAAATACATTGAGCAGGCTGACAAATCCTGAAAAGTATACCCGAGTAGCCGTCTTGCTAACTGTCAGAGTCTGTTAAATGGTAAAATGGCCAATGGCCACATTTATATAGCGCTTTTCTACCTGCTTTAGGCACTCAAAGCGCTTTACATCAAGGAACCACTCACCCATTCACACTCTCATTCATACACCAGTGTACGCAGACACTGGAGGCAAGGTGGGTGAAGTGTGTTGCCCAAGGACACAACAACAAACAAAGTAAACCTGCGGGGATCGAACCGCTAACCCTCCGATTACAAGACAGCTCGCTCTACTACTTGCGCCACTGTTGCCTCAAGCGACATTGGCATTTCTCCTATTTATTTCTATGGTAACCCTTACCTGTGGCAGCGTGTCCAGAGAGGACAGCTCTGATTGGACGGCAGACTTCTGTTGTGGAGGTTGAGGTTTTGGTAACACCATGGCCATCACTGATTGGCTGTAGGGACATGTAGGCAGGGCGACAGGTAGAACTGTGGGCGGGGCTCTGTGCGGTGGGTTGAACCCTGATGGAGATACTGACGGGAGAGGATGTGTCACACGAGGAGGAAATGAACACGCCCCTGGAAATAAACATCCACATTTAAATGAATACAAACAACATATTAAAGTAGAGGTCTGTAAGATTGCAAAATGAGGAGAGAGAGAAAGTACCAGCGCACTCACACCAACAGCAGCAGGAGCGAAATGAGTGGCTCAGCTCCCATTCATTCCCTACGCAGCTGGTGAACGGAAGCTGTCAACCGGTAATAAGCATGAGAGCAGTGCGATACGGACGACCAGAGCTGTGACTACATTTGCCTTCGGTCTGGGCAATATTGCAATATTAAAAAATGGTTGATTTAGATACTGTAATTGCGTGGTGAGCTTTAATCGTCAAGCCAACTGGCCAATCCAGTCGCAGAAAAAACATGCAGTATTGAGAAGCAGGAAGCATCCACTTGTAGTCAAAACGGAAGGACCGTCTCAAGCGTCGAGTGGGTGTACAGTCAGTAGCGTGACCAGACAGTAGGGACTGTGTGCTCCCAAGGCTCAGAACATCTTTTGGACAATCCAGCTTCTCCTTAAAGGGGGTTAAACTGTGGAACTCTCTCCCCACTGGACTAAAACTAGACTAACATTAACATCTTCAGCAGAGAGCAGCTTAAACGGTGGTTAAGATCGAGACAGAGTTGTTCTCATGTGTAAATCTCATTTGATCTTGTATGAAATGTATTTTATCTTTTGTAATTTAAAAGCCCCGTGAACTAGTGTTGAAAACGACCACATGTGCTTTTTTTTAAAACTGGGACAAAAATGGGAATTTGTGGGAGAGGGGGGGGGTGATACAGAAGGAGCACTAAGAAAAATTAGCATTTCTTTAGGATTTCTACTCCAATGGAACCGGTAGGTCAGAGATGCTTTTCTAGTTAGCAACTGTTAGTAAACTTCATCATAATGCTAACCCTGTGCTAGCTGTTGTTGCAATCCATCATTCTTTGTGCGATCCCAGCACATGAGTTTATATGTTGTGCCTGGCCATGCGAGAGGTGTGTTGTGGGTGCAGCTACAGTGTGGGAGTGGAAGTGCCCATCTCTGCTTCTGTAGTAGAAAGTTAGCAGTTAGCACGCAGTTTCGAAGTCATGTGATGGAGCAATACAACAGGATCGGCCACGCAATCGGTCTTAACACTGGTACTATAGTTAAGCCCACATATTTATTTGTTTTTTCTTATTTAGACAAAACTCAAATTGCTCGATATGGAGAAAATAATCATGATTTTCTTTTTTCATTATCGCCCCAGACCTAATTTGCATAGATAAATGTATTCCACTTTATTCCACTCTGTGACCACCAACCACAGAAGACACTCTGACAGACTCCTGTGTGCAATTGGCTCACACACACACACACTTCTCAAAACCCCGGCTCTACACATTTCTGCACTTTGGAGGCAGGCGTCAGAGCTAGCGGAAAGCGAAAACTTTTAGCTTGCCGAATGATCTAGCCTCCTCCACTCTAAAATTGGACCAGTAAGCCTTGTTCCCCATGGTACAGGAAAGCTCGTCTCATTGGTCCACACATAATCCTGCGAGATTTGTTACTGATGTGCTGCGGAGATCAGCAAAAGTGGAAAAATGTAACTATTTCAGGTCTCATTTTACATTATCATCAGGCCCAGGCAATCCATTATACCATTCTATTACATTTTTACAACATTTAGGACTTACAGACTTTAAAAGGCCCTGTTCCTAATATTTTGATAACTTTAAGAGCATACACTGCAAAAAGTGATGTCTTGATAAGTTAAATTTGCTTAAATTCCGAATGTTTGACCTTATTCTGAGCAATTTTCACTTGCCAAGTAAAATTATCTGCCAATGGAACAAGTATTTTTGCACCTAATACAAGAAAAAGTATATATTTCAAGTAAATTTAGATTTATCATCTAATTTTTAGTGCAATAAGCTTTTTTTCTTAATTTAAGTCCAAACATACTCTTTCTATTGGCAGATAATTTTACTTGGCAAGAGAAAACTACTCATAATAATGTCAAATATTCAGAATTCAAGCAAATTTAACTTATCAATATCACTTTTTGCAGTGTAAAGTGGGGCTTCAGTCACGGAAATGCTTACAATAACTAGCCTGATGTCAGAATTTATAATATAAACAAACCAACGTGTTTTGTAATTCAATGTGCAGCGCTAACGTCTGCTTTAAAATACACTGAAATACCCCCCCAAAAGTTAAATTCCACTATACTCCGCACTAGTCTGATAAAGAACCTTTCGAAATGCTTTGCTCTTGATCATTTAGTTGGTTTGGACACCGTCTCAATTTAATCTTTGTGCAACCTTCATTTGGTCCATGTAAAATGAAGCAAAAAACATTGGAAAACCATTACATCTTCTTTTAAATAGCATGAATTCTCATCATCGGGGGACCAAGAGATTTTTGGATGTACAAGGCGGCCATGCAGCTCTCATGTTCGGGAGTGGCTGCTTTAGTGTTTTCAGAGGAAGCCACACCACATGCCCCACAAAGTTACATTTCACACCAACCACTACATAATTCACACCTTTACTACTACGGGTACTGCTTTTACTACAACACTCTTCATCTCTGACTAAATGGAAAACTGCGTAATCTAAAAACATGAATACTCATACTAATTGACTATCACATTTCACACAAAAGGCTTTTTACTGAGAAATCTAAATATTGCGACTCTACAGGCTTCTCCAACTGATGGTCTTGGAGCCACATGTGGATTTTAAGCCTCTTGTGGCTCTTTGGTTAACTCGTGAAAGATGATTTGGTAAAATCCTGGTCTAATCTGGAGTCCGTCCTCACTTAGACCTAACACATTCCTGATTTGGTGCCAGTGTAGTACACTAGTTTAGTCCTGGTCTAGTCCTCACATTCACACTAAACTTACTAATTAAAGTTGGTTGTGGATCTTTATAGAAAATATTTTAGTATTTCTCAGAAGAATGGGCTTTTTGGCTCAGTGCAAGTTCTCAGTCATACAGGAGTTGTCCATCGTAGGTAAAGATTCTTCAGTCTTGATCTGTAGAGTAGGATGTTTCGCTCTTCATCCACAGACCCTTCCTTTAAAGTTGTGATTACTCAATTTAATCATGTTTAGTGTCTTTTATTATTGAATTGATAGCTAGTACGGAGACTTACATTTCTGTTCTGTACACATGAAGGCATTATGTCAAAGAGGGAATCCCAATATTGTAATATTGCTTGTTTGTTTGTTACCAAATTTGACATGTATTTTTGCTTTATAATACTGTATAAGTCAAAAGTTTACGCTAACACTTTTTATACGATGATTCTCATTGAGGCATTCAATTATGAATGAACACAAGGAATTATGTACGAATCGAAAAAGTGTGAAATAACGCAAAATATGTTTTATATTGTAGATTCTTCAAAATAGCCACCCTTTACCCTCAGCATGTCTCAATGAGCTTCACTATGTAGTCACCAGGGGCCTCATTTATAAAACTTAACGTCCATACGAACTAGAACACCCCTCTGCACGGCCCCGATTCACCATAAAAGGCCAACGCAAAGTAAAGCTGGCCACACACTACAGGATTTTTAGCCACATTTTTAGTCTTTCTGCGTCTGAGGAGGCGTGGCTCAAAAACTTTCTTTCATGGCATGATCTGTGGTGGGACTCCTCATGTGTGTGTATGTGTGTCCTCATGTTTGTGGTCTGTGCACAGATCTTACATCTCAAAAGATTATAAAATCCTGTAGTGTGTGGCCACCTTTACTTATGGATGAGATTTATCTCAACGCGAGTCGATAATGAGTGGGTTTTACAGATTACGAGGGACAGAGACAGAGGAGACGCGCTGCAGCGACAGGCTGTGGGAAGTACATTCTGATCTCACGTATTGTCATTGTGCACTATCCCGCCATTAAAATATACCTGTCTAGAACGTGACTATCAATTTGTCATTTTTAAAAATTCAAACAATAGATATTTATAAAAGTGCATGATAAACTCTGTGGGCCTTTTCATTCACACAAACTGATGAATTATTATCGTTAATTATAGCGTGTACGACGCATGCACGCTAATGTTTCAGTCTCAGAACCAGGCAGCGGCCCGGTCCAGTCCGTGTGGTGATAGAGAAGAGAGGGCACAGCCGCGGTGCGTGAAGACAATCTCTGAATGATATTTTGACTGGTGATAAACCTCTGAAAGTGCTTATCACGCTTATGTCACTGATTATTTCAGTAGAGCGTATAGCCTGTAGATGCTGCTGGGTCATTCATTCTTCTCCATTAAAATGCTCCAATGCCAGCGCCGCCAGTGCACTCCAGTCTAATGGATATTCTTCCCTATTTGAGTGAGTTGTTGCGACCCTACACTCCTCCCAGAGCCCTGAGGTCAGCTGACCACCTCCTGTTAGTTGTCCCTAAAGCCAGGCTAAAGACCAGAGGAGGTAGAGCCTTCTCTGTGGCAGCGCCCAGACTATGGAACAGTCTCCCTCTGTCTGTCAGGTCCTCTCAGTCTGTAGGACAGTTTAAGACCAGACTATGGAACAGCCTCCCTCTGTCTGTCAGGTCCTCTCAGTCTGTAGGACAGTTTAAGTCCAGACTATGGAACAGCCTCCCTCTGTCTGTCAGGTCCTCTCAGTCTGTAGGACAGTTTAAGACCAGACTATGGAACAGCCTCCCTCTGTCTGTCAGGTCCTCTCAGTCTGTAGGACAGTTTAAGTCCAGACTATGGAACAGTCTCCCTCTGTCTGTCAGGTCCTCTCAGTCTGTAGGACAGTTTAAGACCAGACTATGGAACAGCCTCCCTCTGTCTGTCAGGTCCTCTCAGTCTGTAGGACAGTTTAAGTCCAGACTATGGAACAGTCTCCCTCTGTCTGTCAGGTCCTCTCAGTCTGTAGGACAGTTTAAGTCCAGACTGAAGACACACCTCTTCTCCCTGGCCTTCAACACAAGCTAGTGGAGTGTATCTTGGATTACTGTTTTTTGTATATGTATACTTTGTTCTTTTTAATGTTGTTACTGTGAAGCACTTTGGTCAACTGAAGTTGTTTTACAATGTGCTATACAAATAAACTTGAATTGAATTGAATGTGACACACTCAGATTACAAAACAGTGTTTTCTGCTGAAAGGAAGCCGTTTGAGCTTGAATTACTTAACTTTACATTTTCTGAGTAAATATAAAGTGACAAGCTGTATCAAACATGCACCAAGCGTGACTTCCTCAAACTGGCTGCTCTCTCTGGCCATGGCCACGTGAGGTTCAGTTCACGGTTTATGATGCATGTGTGTCCACACTGGTCATCGTTATTATCACCACCAAACTTTGTGTCACGGTTTCCCCCTTTCTCCAGACGGCAGCTAGATACCAGACATGGAGGTGTGTTAGGTTTCACATCCAGTTTGGTTTCTGTAAATGCCAACTTTGGTGCAGAAGAACTGCA
>OMNZ01065593.1:3390-24901 GCA_900303255.1 Lesueurigobius sanzi | reverse complement strand
AACTCCCTCCAAAGATTTTTTATGGGGTTGAGATCTGGAGACTGGCTAGGCCTCTCCAGGACCTTGAAATGCTTCTTAGGAAGCCACTCCTTCGTTGCCCGGGCAGTGTGTTTGGGATTATTGTCATGCTGAAAGACCCAGCCATGTTTCATCTTCAATGCCTTTGCTGATGGAAGGAGGTTTTCACTCAAAATCTCACCATACATGGCCCCATTCATTATTTTCTTTACACAGATCAGTTGTGCTGGTCCCTTTGCAGAAAAACAGCCGCAAAGCATAATGTGGCCTGTAATGTGGACAGGTGTTTCTTATACTGATAAGAGTTCAAACAGGTGCCATTAATACAGGTAATGAGTGGAGGACAGAGGAGCCTCTTAAAGAAGAAGTTACAGCTCTGTGAGAGCCAGAAATCTTGCTTGTTTGTAGGTGACCAAATACAAATTTTCCACCATATTTGCAAATAAATTCTTCAATCAGACAATGTGATTTTCTGGATTTTTTTGTCTCATTTTGTCTCTCATAGTTGAGGTCTACCTATGATGAAAATTACAGGCCTCTCTCATCTTTTTAGGTAGGAGAACTTGCACAATTGGTGGCTGACTAAATATTTTTTCCCCCACTGTATGTGAGTAGTTACACAATCCAAGTATAGTTACACAAAATTAAACATGTCGATTTTCTAAGCTGATAAAAAAGGGGACTATATTATAAGGCGTAATAACACCTTAGGAGCACTCCGACGTCCGTGCAGTAATATCTTCACTCTGACACAAGGAGTGAAGATATTCCTACGCCTTACAATATAGTACCACTTTTTATCTGCTTAGAAAAAATCGACATGTTTAATTTTGTGTAACTATACTTGGATCATGTAACTTTTCACATAACTGTATTTAAATAGAGAAAACGTGGAAGAGCTTGGTGGCTTCTAACTTCACCCCCGCTTGGTTCCATAGGAATATGCTGGGAGAGGCTAATGCTAACAACATCTTTGGTCTTTTTGCATGACTGCAGTGAACTTGTCTAAGCTCAGATAAGAACATATCTCAGGATGGAAAAACGGTGGTCTGTTCCTTTAATGATTAGTTCATGTATAAACGATTATAAACTAACTACTTCCATACATAATTTTTGTTGTAAGCTTTTCTAAAGTGTAGTAATTGTGACTTCATAATTAAGTATTAAAAAATAATAATAATAATAAAATAATAATAACCACAATATCTTTAGAAGTTGAACTATTGATTAGAAGTTAAGCATTAGTTGACTGTAGTAGTTTGTAGTAGTTTTTGACTGTGTAGTAACTGTTGTCTTCCGGCCATATTATACCATTGAATAATGACTATTTATTCCATAAAATATTATTTAAATTTTTTTTTATCATTCATTTGAGCTGAAACAACAAAATAGCTTTCTTTAGTGCTGTCTCAGAACCCACCAGGCCAACCAGACCAACCTGCTCTAAAGAGGATGTTTTGTTTGTTTGTTTAATACTATGGAGCCCGGGAGGGGCCATGAGTGAGAAAGAAAAAATGGGGTGATTAAATCGGGGGCACGAGATAGTAAGTTGGGGCCTGAGTCTAACCAGCGTGTTCCACATGACATGACTTCAAGATCCTTTTTAAATGTCTATCTGAGATGATGTAACGCTGCAGAAAAGCAACGTTTAATGTCCTTGTAATTTGAAGATTGAAATAAAGCTTAATACTCTCTTCATTCGTTACCGCTCCTCAGTGTCATTGTTTACTATCTCGTGCCCCCGACTTAACCGCCCCATTTTAAAATTTGCACTCCCATCCGGGCTCCGTATGATACCGTTATTACCTAAAAACATTTTTTCTACACCATACTGGCATTGTTTAACAGTACCCAGCCCTAGTCTTGAGTTAATCATTCCACGGTTTGTCTGTGTAAGTTCTCAGTCGTACAGGAGTTGTCCATCGTAGGCAAAGATTCTTCAGTCTTCATCTGTACTCTGTACTTGTGGGACGTTTTGCTCTTTATCCAAAGACCTTCATCAGCACTGAGCCATACTACACTTCAACTACAGAGTACAGAGGAAGACGGAAGAATCTTTGCCTACATTCTACGGTTTATTATGCTTTCTTATTATTTCTGGGGACCAATTAATCAATTAAAAAAATTGAACAAAATGTGCATCCCTTACAGTTTTGTGGTGGTTACAGCACTCCTTCATGGATCCACAGGTCAACGGTTTGAACCAGGATGCATCTTATTATGTCCTTGGGCAAGACACTTTCCTAACAGATGTAGTGTGAGTGGGTGGTTTGTGGTTTGTCATAGGGGCTCGATAGCACTGCTGTAAGTCTCTACACCATGGTAACTGTGACTACACTGATACAATGATTACCACCACTGACTAATGAACAATGACAGCAGCATGTTCAGAACAGTACGGAGTGGTTTTGTTTTAGACCGAGACTTGCACAAACATGCTGCTGGAAGTAACATTAATGGATGTATTATAACTTGACATGACACATCACTTACGGCTACTTTAAAGATGAATTGTGGAACATTTCATGCAAAAAAAACCCAACCTTAATATTAGTGCGTATTTGACCTTTTTGTGACCCAGTGGCTGGATGGGTGGTTAGTTACTTTATATCACAGCGGCCTCTGACGCTCCAGCATCATTTTCTTTAGGGTTTCTGGTAGGTTTTCTCAGCTGATGGAACCATCTCCATGGCAAGGCAGTGGAAACCTACCCATCATAACCCTGGAGCATCATAAAGGCCGCTGTGGTGGAAAGTAAAGGAGTCATGCTAACCAGCCACACAGCCACTGGGTCACTAAAATATCAAATACACACTAATATCAAGGTTTTTTTTCCACACAAAATGGCATCATGGAGAAACACTTGTTTTTGCCTGATAATAATAATAATAATAATAAAAACCCATTTGTAAAACCAAAATGGAGACAAATGTCCTATCAGTTACACCTGAAAAAATGTAATTGTATTGTAAGATGTGTTTATTACCTTTACCAAAAGTACATCAACAGACAGGCCCATTCCCATTATCTACATCAAAATGCTTCTTGTCACAACAAAAGAAAACATTAACAATACAGTGTCTAGTTTTCAAAATAACCTTTATTCTAAACTTAACCATTTTAAATTTTAAGTTTAGCGTAAAAAAGTTAAGTGCACCTATACGCTCATTTCCATCAAAACTGCAGTGACACTCTCCTCCTTTAATCATCTTAAAAGATAAAATGAGTACCAAAGAACAAAACATTACACTCTAGTGCGTGTCTATTTTTTTTTCTTTTTTTACAAAATGTTGTAAAAAGAATCCCTGCACTATAAATGTTCATTCTCCTTCATGAGTTTCCCATCAGCTGTGGTTGGCATAGCATCTACTGGTCAGCTGTAATTTACAGTACTTTATATTGCTCGGACAAAAACACTACTATGCAGCAATATAAGTCAACATATAATGGAATTCATTTTTTAATAGCAGTGGCCCGTTTTTAATGCCTTTGCTCAGTTTGTCCGATATAAGTAGTGTTAAATTACAACTGTGTTGGCAACAAAGCAATATCTACATGACTTGAAATCATTTGAATTAGTTTTACAGGTTCACATTAATTCAAGCCTAGATAATTTGATGTGTATTTTATATTCTAACAGATATTTTGGAGTAGTTCTTAGATCAGTGGTTCTCAACTGGTACAGCATTGGGGCCCACTATCTCCCCAGTTTGACGAGCCCTGACTCAAAATAAGAGTGGAATAATGTAAAATATCGTAGTTTCCACACAATTATTGTGGAATAAGCATATAATAAGTCTACAAAGCTGAAATATGGCCAAATATGACCATTTAATCAGACCGCACTGCAAAACGTCATATAGAATTATTCCACTGGCCGACTTTTTTACTCGGAAAGTGAGAATTACCAAATAACTTAACAAGTTGTAATTTTTTTTGCAGTGAAACATAGGTTTTTAATAAAAGGCTCGCGACCCACCAGTTGAGAAACACTGTCCTAATAATATTTCCTCAGAGAAACTTCATGCCCCTGTGTATTGGGGGGTAAAGAATGGCACTAAAGCACTTACATTACAGCTTTGGAAATAGCATGGCACCTGAAAGTGTAATAACATGGAAATGGGATGCACATCGAGGTTATTTCATTGGATTATGATTAATCCGAACCCGTGCTCTAACCCAAGACAAAGAATCAAAATGACCTAATAAGGAATAAGGAAACTGTGCTGAGAAATGCTGTTACAGGGCTATGTCCATCTTATTACCATGTTATTACGGTGCTGTAAAGAGAAGTGCAACCCAAAATATCCACATGTATCTTGACACAGATGAAATCTAGACCAGCGGTTCTCAACTGGTGAGTCAGACTCAGGACTAAGGCTGCACAATATATCGCCAAATTATCGTTATCACAATATTGCCCATTAGAAGCCACAATTTATGGCAAAATTACCAATCTTCTATCAGAATGAGATTTGAGATATGAGATTTACGCACAGTAACTGCTAAGGTTCAATTGTGCTTAAGATGTACACCTTTAGTTCAACTTTAGCATTGTTTTGGTCTGGATTTAGTGTTTTTTTTTGTGTGTAAATGACTTGACAGTTATGGAACATTTTGCCTCATATCGTGCAGCCCTACACAAACCATCTCCAGTGGATCTGTCAAGAACGGTTTGGTTTTGTCTCATGATCGATGCTTGAATACGATGTTTTGATTATCTACTCTATAATAGGTTACATTACAAATGTTTTAATTCTAAGATAATAATAACAACACCACTTGAGGACGATTGATCTAGTAAGTAATTAAATAAAAAATACAGTTGTCTAAAACCAAATCAAGATACATTTTCTCAATTCAAGTCATTTAAACTCATGTAGATATAATAGAGTTCGGGATGAAATGTTCTAGATTCACTGTTACTGTGGATGTTTGTGGTGCAAGTCAACATTTTAGCGGAGAGCCCTGTGTCACTACTGGTAAATACATTTAACACACTGTGGTGTCAAAATGTTTCATGTGAACGTTAAGCATTTTACTATAGGTTTTTTTAAGTCGCGTGACACAAACGCCATTTTGGCGAAGGGTGTTTAATTATTGTTGAAATTAACTCAAACTGAACTTCCAAAGCTACTGACTGCTCAATTATCTGAACTTCCTCTCTTTGTACTGTCAGAGAGCTGCAACAGGGGTTTACTGCACAAAATACAGCCACTTCTTAAAGCATAGAAGTAGCCTTATTAGCTAGTATTTTGCCTAAAACGCTAACAAATCATTAGCAATGGTCATAAACTTACTTCTCTAACACAATTCAGTATAAAACATCTTTTACATTGGCAACGGAAAGACTGCATGTAAATGTTTGAAACTTTTTGTGTGTGGAAGTGGTGCTGACGTAAAGGCCATTTATAACTGTGTCATTTTGAACTTGATATTTTTGATCAGTTTCTGTCCACTGTAAGTCCGTGAAATGTAATCAGCTGGTACAGCGCTGACTGTCCCGCTTTGCCACAGTTATCTCTGCGTTAAGTCAGGGCTCATGAACTGATTTACATTTTCATAGTAAACAAATGGAGACTTTAAAATGATAAACGCTGGAGTTATTGTTCAGATTCAAGCATTTTGACATTATGTTAGATGTATTTACCAGCAGTGACCCGACGGCTCATGGAGCTGTTCCACGGCTCTTTTCTCCACTTCTTATAGTTTTTAGCCAATGTTGGAACATGGCGGACTTCCACTGAAACATTGGATTTATTAAATTCCATCCCGAGCGCTATCATTACAGTAGTTTCAACTCCATATGTTCCCATTGGCCACTGCTCTTAAAACTTAAGTGGAACGTCGGATACCCAGTTATTAACATTATATTAACACCATCAAACAATAAATGAATATTTGTCAAAAAAAATACTGAATGTTCCCCTAAATTAAAGTCCTACAACTGGCACATTTAACTTGTCTAAATATAACATTATGAAAAAAGTTATAAGCAGCACACAACAGTTGCTTTTCAATAAAACAAACCAAAAAATACAATGATAATTTCAGTGCAAGTTTACTACGACTAACCAGCTCACCGTTTTAAGAGCGAATATATTCATTATACACATAAAAATGAATATTTGGTCGATAAGACAAGCTTGTATCTTTTCCGGTTTTCTTTGCAGTGCATGATCCCACCAAAAAACATTAGATATTAGTTAGTTAGCAGCACTAGGGGTGTCAGGAATGAGAATTAGAGACGGGTAATCATAAGAATTAACTTCAAAAAGAACAAAACTGCATGAAAATCACGCAGTACAATGTAAATATATCGTAAAATGTTTAACTTATTAGGAAACCACTGGTAAATACTTCATTTGTCCTTTATAAAACATTTATACAGCATTTCTCATCATTTTTTTTCATTGTTTTGAAGCGCATAAATAGATGTTGTGTGTGCTGTGTCTAGTTAAGGTTGGGAAAAGGGGTAAATGAATAACAAATGACCAGGAAAGTTTTGTATATGTTTTATAAATGATGACTTAAGTTCAAATTACAAATACAATTCCATATTAATAATAATAGTAATAATAGTAATAATAAGCCAATGGAGAATTTATCATGTAAAATATTGGAGTTATCGTTTGCATTAAAGTAACTGCATGGCAAAAGAACAATATATGGCTTGAAATTATTTGAATGAATAATTCGTGATAGTATTGACACTTCAGTAGATGCGTATGTTCATAGTTTTGGCTAATCTATGGACACAAGAAAGATGAGGGGTTTTGCAGTGCCCATAAAACAAAAAAACTCCCCAAAAAAAAACCTGATCCTCAATTGTTTACAAATGCTTAAAAAGTGTGAAGTGCCAAACGACCTTATAATCTTACGATAATGGCTAAGATGACATCATGACACCCCTAGTGCAACTTCTTAATGAGACACTAAGAATTTGACTATATGTGACGCATTATCTCGCCTACAGTCGGGCAGAACGCGAAAGTGCCATGATGACGTGTAACTGGTGTTTAGTTTTGAGCACATGTTCGGCTTTGGTGCAAATGTTTGTGCACATTAGAGATTCACTAGACTCACACAAAAGGTGGAAAGTGTGACAAAAGTGCAACAACACGCTAAAGCTAATGCAATTACAAAAAGTAGTGAAATAAATATTACAACTGGTTTTGGGAAATTCCCATTTATAGTAAAAAAAAAAATCTGTAAAATAAAATTCTCTCAAGATGTGAGGGGAAAGGACTCTGGGTATCCGACTGTCAAATCGAAAAGTGAAAAAAGCAATAATGTTAACCAACCACTCCAATATTCAACTTACTGGTGAGATATAGCCAAGTTTCTTTCCTAAAGCTAAATGACGTTAATTTGCTTAGATTAGGGTTAAACCCGGTGCTCTTTGGCACTTGAATACATGAATTTAAGAGTGCCCAACAAGGTACAGTAGACCACTTTGGATATTGCACAGATACTTTTTTCATTTTTTAAAATTTAGTTTGATTCAACTTTGCAAATATAGTTTGGACAAACATCAATAACATTTAACATTTTTCTTTTTTAGGTTTTTATCTCAGAACAACTAGTATTTATTTACACTTCACAGCTAATATTCCACTAAACTAAAGTCATGGTCCTCAATCTAAATGTATGTTTTATTTTGTTGAGGCATTAAACTGGATCAAGAAGCAGCTAAGTACTACACGTGTGATGCTTATTGGATAGACAAACATTATGTCACATTTACAGAATGTAGGAGTTAGTATAGTTTACACTGATTTATCAGTGGCATTCATTTGTTTTCTGTCTTGAAGTGGAGTACTGTACCTTTTACATGGGCCTATAGTACATTCCTTTAGGTGAAGTCAGTGTTGTGGCATGAACAAGCAGCCTTAACCATACGAGATACAGGAAGAACTGGGGCTTTGAGGGCTGAGGAAACATGGAGCTGCTGTTACCAGATGGTGTACCCTCCATTGGATCCACCCATGAAGTAATTGTTCTTCCTCTGTGTCATGACCATGTTAGCGCCCTGCATCGCAGCCAGCTGCGCTGCATTGGGAGGGTGTCCAGGAGGAGGGGGCTAAAAGGACAACAGAGAAGTATATTAGTTGTTTAGAGCGGTGAGATGATTCCATTTCACCCAACTCCTTTTCGAGCATTGAGAAAACAGATATGTTGTTTATGTTATGCACTGCATTTTCACTATTTGACTTTCTGTGTCAGAGCACATGTTCAAAATGCTGGCACGTACTGGGATAGAAGTACTGGCGCCTGCACCAAAGCGCGCCCCAGCATCATAACCACCTTCCACCATCACAGTTGAACCAGGAGGATAAACAGCTCCGAAGGGGTAGTACGCCATGGGCACATTCTGAACACCAGCCCCCACTTGCATGTGTGGCTGCAGAGGCATGAACATCTGGGCACCGGCGTACGGAGAGGACAAGTGGGGTGCCTGACCGGGCACCTGAGGGGAGAGCACGTATCTGGGCTGGTAGATCTACAAACACATAGGTGATACCAGAGGTCAATGGTAATGTAAAATATTTATGTTGTCACAAACATAATGTGATGTTTACCTCTGAATATGCAGGTGGGGCTTCTGTATAGGGAGGGGCCTGAGGAGACATTTGCATTTGCGGAGGGTAAGCAGGAGTGCTCTGCTGAGGGTACACAGACTGCTGTGGATAGGATCCTGTGAAAGAAAGTCATCATTAGATTATTTTTTATTGGACCTTTATTTAACCAGGTCCTGCTGAGATTCTGTATCTTTATTTACCCATGGTGTTCAGGCCAGAGGGCCCCCTATTGTACATGTTTTAGTCTTTAGTTCTTTAGTGGAAGGGAAACTGGAGCTCCCAGAGGAAACCTACGCAGACCTTGTATCCAAATGCAGTATGTTCATATAGAGCCCGAGTGTGGCGTGAATAGATGCTATTAGGGAGTAACATTGTCTTTTTGTAATTCCCGGCCAGGCTAAAAACAGGTCAATGTCCAGGACACAGTGAATCACACTTTCGACTTTACGTCGCTAAAATTGTGCAACACTTTGATACTAAATTAGGAAACACCAAACCTTATAGACAGATTTATGACAAATTGACATATAATCAGTAAATGTACACATGTGTGAATTTTTACCGAGTAATAGGAAAAAATCTTATACCGTAATAATAGCTACGATAATTATAATAATAAATTTATTGTGACAACTCTCACGTAGGCGTACGTTAACTACATTAACAAAATGTGGCCCAAATGATTGATATTTGTGCTAATTTCATGTGATCTCCCGTAAATATCAGTCAATATGCTATTATCATGTAGCTAGCACGGCCCGCTGTATTTTTTTTTTTTTTGTCTTCGATGTGATCAATGCACCAAACAACAAAAACACCGATCGACTACATGACCGTGGCCCAAATGCAGTCTGTAACAGGAAATACCTTTGTTGTTCATCGTGTCCGAGTGATACTGAAGGATTTCTGGTTTAAAACGGTCTTCTGCGTATGTTCTTTCGGCCTGTAGCGGGCTATGACTGCTCTATAACACGCACTTCCTTGTTTTCTTGTTTTTGTGGAAGCGCTGACGTAACTCTGTCGCTGTGCGGAGCCCGCGCGTGCCCCCTGCTGGTCAAAACAAGAAACTGCCGCACAGAGTGAACCAAGGTGAAGATCCATTAACTCCTAAATGGCTTTAATGTATTTTTTGGGCGGCGGTTGTCTGTAAGAAGTGTGGTAGTACTTGTCCAACATGTCCAACATGTGCAAACCACAATGGAATGTATGGAAGTATGTATTTATATTACATGATGATATAAATACATACAATACTATGTGCTGAGCTCCAACCTAATTGTGAACATTTGTCTCAGACAGGAGTTAGGAGATAATTTATGGATTACAAAAATAAAATGTGACAGTATATTCTTATACATTTATCATTAAGAATATACTGTTGTTTCGAAAACCAGCTGGCACAAGTAGTATTGTAATAACTCAATATAATGATCAGTGAATTATAAATGAATGAAGGTCTTGTTTAGTTTAATGAAATGGTAAAAGTCCGGTGATCCTTGGAACAGACAGTGAAAGCAGAATATTTGCATAGATTACAATGACTGGCCTTGCATTTGTTAAGAATGTGTTTTCCGTATGAAACAGATACATACATTGATTGTTTATTAGCCGCTAACATAACTTGGATTTAGTTTCTATGACACTTTGAACAAAGGACTGCACATTTAACCAGTTATTGAGCGCTCCTCAGACGCGCACAGAGAGCAGGCGCTGTTTGGTGCCGCTGCGCCTTTAAGGGAACCATGGCACCTCTCAAGTCGAGGCAGACATTTTTCAATGCAAGATTTTTTCTTGCATAAATTATGTTCATGACGTAGTGCGAAAGGCCAATTTTGTGGCAATTTTGCCCAACTTTTCTGCTCAAATGGGACATTATGCGTCACCTTTAGGATTTTTTGCGTCCGGGAGAGTTTGAGAAAGGACGTCGTCATTAAATATTTAGGCAGAGGAGCTGCTAACGTTGCAAACCTCCTTATCAATGCAAATAGCTCTTTTGTGTGCAGTCACAGCGCCTGTCTGGGAGCTGAGGTGAATTTTTAATTATGTGTGACTGAAACAAACTGTGACAAGGACCGGTCTAAAAGCAGGCGATGACGGAAGAGAAGCGACTATAACGCGGTAAGTTCCATTAACAACACAAGTCTGTGCAGGGCTGCATGTCGCGCACAGCTCTGAAATGGCGAGGGGCAATGAGTTTGGGTTAATATGCAATGCTCGTAATTAGCATAATTTATATATTTATGATAAGAAGAAGGAAATACATAATATGCCGTCTCTGTGCACAGGTCTGCATGCATTTTGATGCTTGGAGCTGATGGTTAAAGCGAGTGTCCAAAAGTGGCCGACGCGGCGAGACTTTTATTGGGCAGGATGGGGGTGGGGAGCCCGTCAAGTTTTGACACATCCTTCCGTCTAAAGGGGCACTGCAGCAGAACAAGCTTCATCTACTGTCGTTTCAAACCATATGTTTATTAGAATGCACATGAACTATCTCTTGTGTTTACATCTCAATGTACGGCCCTGCTGTTGTAGGTCCTTTCCAAGAGGTTGAGGCACATAAGAATATCCCAAATAAAACCCTGCTCCATTACTAGGTTATTTTGGTCTATTTACAGTTTTCGTTTGTGTGGTTTAGTGTTGCAAACATTTTCTAAAAGTATCCGAGTGATGATAAAATCCTGGTTCAGGAGAGTGAGTAGTTCAGTTTGTAGAGACCATCCTCTCCTGGAGGTTGGGAGTTCAATCCCCTACTGCTATACATGCTGGCAGTGTGTCATTGAGCAAGGCATTATGATGACATAGCTCAGTATAGTTAGTTATTTGGTTGGTGGTGGTCATATTTCAAAAATATATACTAATTCAGTTTTTCTTGTACTGTGATTGGTTTTGTGACTTATCTCTAAAAATCCAGATTGACTTCACAATCTACAATTTAAACACCCACAAGCATTTCAGAAGGTTTGCTGTGGTCTCAGAGTTAGCAGGTCATAAACACAAGACCCAATAGAGACAGGATGTTTTGTTATTTAGAAAAGACATTGAACTTTCTATTAAATTGCTGCCAAGGCCATTTTCTAACTGCAATCATTCAAATTGCTATTTTATTTGTGTTATTGCTAATACTGCAACAGCCATTGGTACAGATTGGATGCTACGTTTCAATCAGTCAGCTCCAGGGCAACTGTGGCTAAAGAACATGGGAACAGATGCAAAATGAGAGTCAACAATCAACATTGAGTTGATGTAATGAGTCATTAATTGTTTTGATGCTCTTTTGAGGGCTCTGTTTAGAATGACAATCATATAAGCACGTTCCTTTGATTACTCTATACTCTATCAGGAGGAATAATATTCTGCAAAATATGGCCCACCAGCATAGAACCTCTGGCCCTTAGGATGAATTTGTGAAATACTATTTCACACTTCAGAGATTAAATGCTTGGTAAAGTACACTAAAATGTTGAAAATATAGTTGAATCTTTGAAAAACATCCTAGAAAACCTCCTTCGCCCGTGTTTGGAAGGTTACGCCCCTGGTCTCTTGAAGAGGAAGAAAATCAGCCCATTACAAAGCAAATATACAGTACATACCCCCATAAAATTGAGTCATAGCAATGAAACATTTGCTGTATATTACTGACCAAAATTGCATATATGACAAAAACCTAAATAATGGATAGAGCTGGGTTTAAATTTGTGTTTTTAGATTTTTTTTTTCAGACATTTTGGACAGTTATTAGTGAACACATCTGTAAAAAAACAATTCCAAGACTGGAATGTGACCTCAATGTGTGAAAAATGTATTTTGAGAAAATGTCCTTCGAAATCGCAATATCTCATATAATAATTCTGTGGAGAAACATTAAATCAATGCCACGCATAAACATTTATCGTGAAGATTAGGCAATTTATTTATTTCCAGGTGAAAGTTTATATGTTAAGAGAGCGGACAGGCCCATATTGAAAAAATCTAGTTGCCTGCAGTGTCTCCCCTGAATAGCTTACTACCAAAGTCTGTTGGTTAGGAGTGAATAATAGACTGTACGCTTGTGAAGCTTGTCAAGAGCGCAGTATGAATTACACTCATCATTAACTTGAGAAATGGTTTGTTTTGTCCCTTGTTTCATGTCTGAAACAACGAATTTGCTTTAATAGTGTTCAAATGTATCACTTAGATCAATAAATATGACTGTTTGCTTTTTGTTCTTTTTGCACAGAATACATGGAAAGCACAAAGTCGTAACCAAACACCATGGCGTCCCAGGACCTCCCCGCCAAAGATGTCTCCCTCACTGTCAATGAGCAAGTGAGTATCCAACAACACTTGCAAGAACCAGACAACGCAGCAAGAATTACAGCGACCCATCTCCGGATTTTGAGTTGAAAGAATAACGTATTTGCTTTTAAACATGGACATGAGGAGAACATGCAGACTCCAAACAATATGGCCCCACTTGATCCACGCTGCGAAAAGTAATCTAGATATAAGTAAACTGCCCTTGAATTGAGTAACACATTTCAAGAAATTTGCCAATGAGGAAAGTGTTTACACCTAAATTAACAAAAAATATCACATCGCTCTCAAAATTAGCTATAAAATTCTGAATAATCTTTGTTGTTGTAGATGACTTGAAATGAGTTACTCGTACTGTATCGAGGCCAAATATGAGCAATTTCTATATGGCTTTTTGCAGTGCATGTGTCAAACCCGGGACCTTCTTGTTGTGAGGCGTAGATGTGTCAATTTTGTCATAATTTTAGCCAAAGTAATATTTTGGCTGACTGCAATTAGACGTAAACTACATAAAAAGTTGATGAAACTAAAACTATGACTACAATCTCCAAATATTTTCATCGACTGAAAGGAAAGGACTAAAAACACGTGACGCAGTTTGTAAGAGCCTCATATCAGTCCGATTAGGTTCATAAGGTCTTCTGGTATTTTTCTGGTATACCTGTGTATTTTAATTTTACCTTTAAAAGAAACTAGCAGAGCCTCATATCATTTGAATCCAAAGAAACAGGTCTGTGCTTTGTTCATAGTGATGGGATTCATGGCTCTTTACGGGGAGCCGAGTCTTTGGGATCTGTTCATGACAAAGAGCCTTTCAAGAGACGTATTATCTGAGATCAGATCGCTGACGCACACTTTTTATTAAAATAATCCAAAGTTATGATTGCAATGATTTGAACTTTAAAACATTTTAAATTCAGAATATTTGACATTATTTTGAGTCATTTTGACTTGCCAAGTAGCAAATCTGCCAACGGAACAAGTATTTTTGCACTTCAAATAAGAAAAAGGATATAATTTCATATGCATAGGTTTTCAGTCGTACAGGAGTTGTCCATCGTAGGCAAAGATTCTTCAGTCTACATCTGTACTCTGTCAAGTGTCAACAGCCTTAGAACTAGGGTGAGACAATAGAGAGGTCACGAGCCATATTGAGTATGAATAGGCTAAGATGTTTTCCTACCTTTAGTTCCAAGAGAGGAGGGATTTAGAGGTTAACTCCTCCTTCTGGTCTACTCTTAAGAGACCCACAGCGTGCTCACGTCGTTATTAAGCTGATGACGATTTTTAGACTAAAATCGAAACGTCCTACACTTCAACTACAGAGTACAGATGAAGACTGAAGAATCTTTGCCTACGATATCATTTCATGTACATTTACATTTATTATCTAATTTTGAGTCCATTAAGATGTTTTTTTAAAATAAATTCGAGTGCTAAAATACTAGTTCCATCTGCAGATTTTTTTTATTTTCCAACTCAAGACAAGGTCAAATATACTTCAAGAAAATGGTACTTATTTTTAGATTCCTTTTTTGCAGTGTATGTAAATAAATGAAAAGAGGCGACAACTGTTGTGTTGTGTTGCCTTCTCTGATCTGATTCTGGAGCCAATTCAGGGTAAATCTGTTAAATTGACTGAAAAAATTGAGATCTGATTCAAATCATTCACCTAAAAGAGAGAAGAGAGAAGCTCCATGAAGCAGAGAATATAAAATAATATAAATGTCACCAATAATTTAGTACAGGTATGGAAAAAATCATTTCGATACCGGTGTCATTAAAGCACTTATAGAAAAAAATCAAACCCAGCCCTAATCTCGACTAAAACTGAATTACATTTTCATCAAACGATTAAGACTAAAACTAAACTGAAATACATTATGAAAATTACCACTACTCTGCACAGCTGAAATAAAAACAGATATGGGTCTAAAATGAAAAGATTGCAGGTACCAGACGAGGAGAACAGATTGCGTTTTGCAGCAAATTTACATACTTTGTTTTGCAACTATAGATTTTCCCCATCTCCACACAAATATAGCAACCTCAGACGACTCTCGGGACCAACACTGTGTTCATGTTCCTTGTTACGTTTGCTTTTTATCTCTCATTTCAACTAATAATACCACAAAATCAGGTCACACGCTCCTGATTTGCTTTATGCCATGCTTAGTAATGCATTTTTTAAAGGGGAGACACTACAGGCAAGTGAGTACATGTTTTCCAATTTTCAGATTTTGGGCCAGTTTAATCTCTTAACATGTAAACGTTCACCTGGAAACAAATAAAAGACCACAGACAAATTGTAACTTCAAAAACCTCTTTTTCAAAATGTATTTTTCCTCCATTTTATTAGCAACATCTCCACTTTCATAGCTCCAGCAGACTTGTTCTTAAAAATATTTTGAAGGTTTGTTCAGAGGGATTTTTCAGTATTTAATTCCTAGCCTGATTTTATTTAGTTTTGAACCCCAAACCTTTTTTTTTTGACAATATAAAATTATGAATTTAAATGCATGTATTTTTTTCCATTTGCCAAAGTTATAGGCAGTTTTGGCAATTTTTATCCCTGTGAGTCTCACCTCCCCCACAATGCTCTTCTCTGAGGCAGAACGCATTGCTGAAGTTGTTTGTGGGCTGATGCTTCTGTCGTTCACGTTTCATTCATGCCAACCATTTTGTTTTTTTGTTTATCGAATCATGTTGTCCTAACATGTGCTTGGCTTCTCTGTTCTCCTTAGCCATTCACTGTCTGACTGCAGAAGTCTTTTTTCAGCCATTTAAACCCTGCACTTTGAAATTCCCTGCCAAAGACAAACCAGGTACAGTATGCGTCCTCTTACTTCGCTGCATTGTCTCTGTGCATGTAACTGTTCTCAAGCTCTGTCCTCCCTCAAGGCTTTCATGGTTTCATGCCATATTTCATCACTTCCAAGCTCCCCCAAGGCCCAAACAGATCATCACAGTTCAAGCAGGCTGTGCCGAAATATAGATTTTTATGATTTGTTTGCGATATTTTGTCACAATACGATACTGATCTTGTCCATTGTCTTTACTTTGGACAAGTGTCAATTAATCAATTAATTGACAGTAGTAATCGGTTAATCGTTGGGATATACTGCACATGGCCTAAAACAGAGCAAGAATTACATCAAAATAATAATGATTTTGAATATCTCTCAAAGCCTGAGCCTCTGAACAGACAAGGCCCAGGGACCCCCTCCCAATTCAAGAACATTAAAAAGTAAATATAATTTTCTTTAAAATGCATACATCATAGCTTATCGTGTGAAATATCCATTATTGTTTTTCTGAGCCGTGTATCGTGTATCGCAGTGGTTTTCACACTTTTCTCACCAAGTATCGCCTCATAAAAGATTTGATCGTCCAAGTGCCAACAGGCCTAGATCTGGATCAAATCAGAACTAAACTGGGTCTAATATAGGGCTAAATTTGGCGAACCTATCTCTAAACCCACTCAACGTAAATGCTTACTGAAGCATAAATGAAACACAAACTAATAAAGTCTAAACTTACAGATGACCTTGAGTGCCACAGTTTGAGAAATACTGGAGTATCATTTCAACTGTGAATTCCCCGAGGTTCCTCAGCCTAAGTCAGAGTTCAGTATCAACTGTTATAAATCGCATTATCAGCAACATTCACAGCTTTACTTTTGCCAAAACAACATAAAAAAGCAAACAAGACGACCATGAAACAACTCCAGCTGCTGTTGTGTTGGTGGCTACACATCTAGCGTCGACCTTTGTAACTGCGCAAATCTCCAAAACAATAATTTCTTTTCTTTTTTTAGCTTTATTGAGAGTTATAAGACATAAAACAGGAACATTCATGACAAAGGAGGCAAAAAAGAGGCAACAACAATAGGAGGCAGACAACAAAAACAAGATCAGACCAAACAATAATTTCAATATTATCTTGAAGACGATACTTTGCACCCACCTCCTTGTTATCTTATGAGGACCCCGCAGTCGTACAGCAGTGACTGGTTTAGGATCTTGGGTTGAATGCTTTGATTGTTGCGTAGGTCATTGTGATGTCTGGCCATGAGACCATTCGAGTGCTAGAAGTCGAGGTGGATGCGCCACAGTCTTCAGTTTTATCGGACGGCAAAGGCGACCTAAAGAGTGAAGATGGAGCTCCAGAACAACCTGACGGCTGCGCCCCACTGGACCAGAGCAGCGGGGCAGTGGGTGAGTTAGTAGATTATAGATTATTGTAAAAGTTCACACTGGAGATATTGGACTAGGCTTGAAAGGTTTTGTTCAGTTTCTCACTTTCTGGGCCAATCCACATGAAACAAAAAGTTAAATGTCTCTTTAGTCAGCACATATGAACTAAGGTGTAATTATTTTCTCATAAAGGTGTCCAAAAGTGTCGACAATATTCAAAAACATATGCATGATGTTGGCAAGACTTTCAGCCATAAGAATAATGTGGCAGGTTTGTGAATCCATTCACTATCAAACACTGATCAAGTACATTTGTCAATTTTTTGGGGGGAAATTTCTTACAAAAAATGTTTCTCTTCCAAAGAGTTGGCACCTGCTCCAACTGAAATGGAATTCTGTAGCGTGAACGCAACCTATTAATACTTAAGACATTGAATTAAAATGGCAAAATTATTGATTCACGGATCAGCTCTGCTTTAAAAATAGATGACATGTGCTAATGTTTTGCACGGCTAAGGATCATGAACATGTGCCGAGGCTTACAAATGTAGAGTTTGTGCACCTCCAGTAAATCTAGTTAGGGGCTCAATGTATCGTATCGGCTATATATCGTTACAGAGTACTTGAAAATACGTGTATGGTATCGAGGCACCTGTATCGTGATAAATGAATTTAATAAGCTTGTTTGACCCCATGGTTCATTCAGAACATATCACATATCACACACTAACTACTGCAACAACAGGTTTTAAAATCTTCCATGTAGTGCACCCATGAGATTATTTTTTTCATGTTTCTTTTGTATATCTATTGTATTATGACATCGGACACTGTACTTGTATTGTGATACATGTCGTATCTTGAAGTAGAAGCCAATACCCAGCCCTAGCTCCTGGTCTAAACAGCGCTGTGTTCTTTTGCAGTTGTGGGGGAGCAGCAGGCCCCAGCTCCAGTCCTACAAACCCTGACTCCCTCGGTGCCCATCAGCGTGGCTCTGCCTCAGGCTCAGGCTGCGGTGCCCATCTCTGTGCAGGGCTGCCATCAGGTACGGCATCAGCTCACAGCAGTTGAAGACGAGAGCAGGAGCCAGTCGTCCTGTACCAGGAACAGGAATACTGGCTCCGTACTCGTGTAGTAAGGCCGTTTACAAACATGGACGTTCAGATGGCTCCTAGCGGCTAGCTCAAGAAGAGGTGCTTGTTTGTACTAGAGGTGGGCAATATATTGTCTACAACAGGGGTTCTCCACTGGTGGTTCGAGACTCATAAGTAGGTCACAGAACCATTTTCAGTGGGTCACAAGCCTTTCCCGTGGCATTTTTCTTCCTATATTCATCTAATAAAGATAGAAATGCCAAAATACATTTTAAAATAACTGTTACTGCATTGTTTTTTAATGTGGGTTTCAGCTTATCATCCTAGGATTTTGGTGAGAACCTGCTGAGAACCACTGTTCTACAAGATAATATTGAAATTATTGTTTGGAGATATACTCGATATTGTAAGTTTGCATATCATCCAATGCCAACAACAACAACAACGACAAAAAGCTACATAAATATCTGCCAAAAAATACAAATTAAATATAATCTCCCAAAATATGGTATGATATTGCTTTTTCTGCACTTTGTGAAGACAATTATCTTTTTGACGACAGGGCAATCTCAATTAAGATGTTTGAGAAAGTCAACCAAAATATTGAGATATAAATTATTCTTCACATGGCCCACTCCTACTTTGTACACAAGCCTCTGTATTGCTTCACCTGGGTTAGATACTACCAAGCCCCACGCGCTTCTCTTTTCTCAGTATTGTTAAAGTGAGATCAAGGATGTTTGGTGAAAATATCAGCCTTTACATGGCTGTGACTGTGAAGAACTTTGCTCATTTCTCTGGATGGCTTCGAGCTTCGAGCTGTATCCACCATGCCCCGCTCCTCTCTCTCCCAGTCGCTCCTGCTCCATGATCAAACGCAGACGCTCCTCATTTGTTCATATGCAAAATACCGATGTACTACAACGTTTCTGACATGTAGCTGGAGAATTGCAGTCTACAAAAGCCACAGATAAACCGTGTGCACTGTTTGTAAAAGGCTTTAATGTACATATAAAATATTTTCATGTTTTTCTGTCATCATCATAGCATATCACATTGTAGTTTGTGCATACTCTATATATAAAGAAAAGTTAACAGACAGAAGTTGACATTAAAAAGCAGAGAGAGAGTTACATTTAAAAGAAAAATGGAACTGGATTCTCTCATGGCTCTTGTGTGCAGTATTTGCATGTCACACCCTGTGCCCATGTCCAATAAGGAAGTCAAATATTAAACCTTGCACAAAAATACCAAAGCAGGGAAAACTAGATTACATTTTCTAGCAAAACCTGAAGTAATTGTTGGTTCATTCTGGTGAAATGAGTGGTCAAAAGTGACATATGACTTCAGCCCGACTTACAAATTGGCTTTCTGAGGAAATTTGCCTAATGTTGCTCCATATGGGTTTGAATCCCGTCATTTCCTTCTGTCACAAGGAGCGGGGTTACGCGAGCGGGATATTAAGCATCGAAACAGTGTCTAAATCATATTCTCACATTTGAAGGTGGCCCTAAAACCACTGGATCTGGCTGCCAATGTTTTCATTTTCAAATTCTACTAATCACAGTTTATTTTAAAGTCCCTTCATCTGTTTTTTGTTTTTTTTTTACTAGTAGTGATGAAATGAAATCTGTTATGTCCTCCTTCAGGATATTGGATATGCAGTAGTTTGGGGAAAAAGACTGTCCATGCAAAGATAAAGCACTTTTATTGATGGTGATTGATTGCATTAGGAAAGTCGAATTAGTTTTGCTTCCTTTTTCATTAAAAAAAAAAAAAAAAGAAAAGAAAAAAAATCCAGTATAGGATTCATAAGTCAAGTTTCATTACTCTGTTAAGGGTTAATTGAATCATAATCACGTTGTGGCATTTCTGAAGCTAGATTGTGTTATCAAAGGTGCTGACCCAGGAAAGTCTGGCCACCCTGATGACCGGGATGATGGCCCAGGCCGGGTCTTTGGCACAGCCCCTGCTCATCCCCCTGAACATGGCGGGTTCGCTTGGAGGACAGAGCAGCCTGGCCGTGCTCACTCTGCCCACCACAAATGTAGCCACGCTCCCCGGCCTCGGTGCAGCCACCACGGCCGGAAATCTGCTCAAATTACCCTTCGCTGGACTTCAAGGTACACACACACACAGTCTTTATTAGAAAGGCCACAGTCATTGTGAGGAGTAGATTTGTGATTTTATAATTGTGACAGTTATTACACTATGACTGGGCTCTTTTTACTGGGACAGATTTTTCAGAGGTCAGTGGACTCTAGGCTGGTCATTTCACCAACATATTAATATTTCTGGATGAATAAATGAAAATGTATCACCATAATTGCTCAAATAGCATTAAACATAGAATATTTTTAAACTATATTCCAACATTTAAACCCCTAAAAACACTAAGCCGCAGCCACAGGACATACAGTACCAGGGTTTCCATTAGGTGGCTATAGATGATTTGCTGAGACGTCACAAATATCACCTGACATTCGTTTGCACTACCATTTTGGACGTCAGATTCGCACATCTTCCGATAGGACATTTGCCTCTTCTCTGTGTTTTCACATGGAATTCTGTGAAGATTCTGTCAGATTATGTTAGGATTAACCACAGAGCACAAACAACGTTTTCTCAACAGGTTCGAGAGCATCTAGACCTGGGCAGATTCACTAGTTTCAATGATTTCGTTGACAAGCCTGATTTACGTTACTTTGATAAGCCTAATCTATAATTATTTGATCAATTCCACATCTAAGGATCAAGTACAGGCTCTAAAATTCATCCATTACTCCAATTTAACTTTCGCCTGTCCCTCCTGACACGCCAATAAGCCTGTCCGTAGATATAATAAAACTCCTCATAGAAAGTCGCCATAGAAATCCATTGGAGTACAGTTGTGCTCAAAGGTTTACTTACCCTTTTAAGTTTACATATACATAATCTTTTGGCCATTTTTTATAGAATATGAATGATAACACAAAAAACTTTTTTTCCACTCATGGTTAGTGGTTGTGCGAAGCCATTTATTGTCAAAGAACTGAGTTTACTCTTTTGAAATCATAATGAAACAGAAACTACACAAATGTCCCTGATCTAACGTTTACATGACCTTCAACAGCTGCCGGGAAAATTGTTCAGGAGCAAAGAAAAACTCACTTCAGCTGAAATACAGGACTCTCTGACTAAACTGGACTTGTTTGTTTGTTTGTTTCAAGATGCACAATATGTAAACTTTTGATCAGGGACATTTGGCTAGTTTCTAGTTGAAACCACTAACCATGAGTGAAATTAAGGTTTTGTGTTATCATTCATATTCTATGAAATGCATACGTTT
>OMNZ01065587.1:21372-34371 GCA_900303255.1 Lesueurigobius sanzi | reverse complement strand
AGTGAGTGAAGTGACTGCGATGAAGATCTGCATTAAATCCAAGCCCATGGTTTTTGACTGGAAAAGGCGGCCTGGCCCCTCTGGGATGGTGAGAGTCCTTGTCTTAGTGGAGGAGTGCAAGTATTTCAGGGTCTTGTTCATGAGTGACGGACGGATGGAGTGTGAGATTGACAGACAGATCGGTGCAGCGTCTGCAGTGATGCGGTCGTTGTATCAGACTGTTGTGGTGAAGAAGGAGTCGAGTCGAAAAACAAAACTCTTGATACTGGTCGGCCTAGGAGTAAAGTGGACAGAGTTATGTACAGTGGCCTGTGCGCTCTGTGTTTGTGTGTGTGCGGCGAGGAGAGGACCCGTGGGAATCTCTCAGCGGTAAAGGCCTGTTTATAGTCACCCATGCACGGGTTGTATCTGCGTTTAACACACCTGGCAGCCAATCAGAGAGCTTGCAGGAGCAGCGGATACGCACATGTGTCGCGAACGTCCACCTCCTCCAAAATGTGACTCCGCATCAAACGCAGGAGCTGTGATTGGTTGATCCATGCGTTCCACCATAAACAGACAAATACCTTCAATCTCCCACTTCCAAGTGATTTTCGATCAATATATTGCTCTCCTGTTTTAGTGTTTTTGTGTTTTGTGTGACTTAAAAATATAAATATAAAAGGCGGCACAGTGGCAGAGTGGATAGCGCTCTTGCCTCACAGCAAGAAGGTCCCAGGTTCGATTCCCGGCCCGTGTGGCCTTTCTGTGTGGAGTTTGCATGTTTCTCCCTGTGGCTGGATGGGTTTCCTCCAGATGCTCCGGTTTCTCCCATCAACCCAAAACATGCATGTTAGGTTGATCCTCCAGCCAGGTGATTCTGACCATGAGCGTGGCTCTGCAGACTGCAGTCGCCCACTGCTCCTGACGGATTGCCCCAGCGGTATCGAAGGATGGGTCAAATGCAGAGGACAAATTTCCCCACGGGGACAATAAAGTTCACCTTAACTTTAACCTTAAAATACTTTGCAACATGAATGCAGGGGAGAAATGCAGAAGTTCAAACGACTTGGGCTGGCATCTTGAGAGCAGCAAGACGGTGGGCGTGGCCAGCCGCGGTGAATATAATCTAGGCTTTAGTCATGGAGCGACCCTCACGCCTGGAACACACATCCATGTTTTTCTCATTAATGGTGAGCATCACTATCCGGATGCGGTCATTCGCATCGGCCCCTGTTCTGTTTAATTGCATGTCGTTAGCGATGTTCGTCACTTCTTGTGCCACTGTTACTCTGGATGTCTGTTGAAAATCAGAAAATACTAATCAAAATTAAGTTCACAATAATGATATAAGCAAAGTTAACCAAAGAAGAAGAAGGAAAAAAAAGCCTGGTCAACAAGATGCTGCAGAAGTGCTGTAGGGCTTAGAAGAAAAATAAAGAACAGGAAGTGGGCCAAATCAAAACTGACTGTACAGGCTACACAAGTTTTGAGGTGGAACCATTTTGAAATTATTATAAAAAAAAGGAGTTACATTTGGCCCCAAAGTGCCTTGAACTTGCCACAGCTATATGAATACAAGGTCTTGGCTATGTCGCATTCCAGTCTTCCTTCTTCCCGTAGTTTTATTTTCAGAAAGTTTACCTCCGTGTCTTGGGATGATATTTAGTTTTCAAATGTGGAAGACTACAGGCGGTTATACGGCAGCAACTCTATAGGAATATTTAACCTTCATTTGAGGAAGATTGCCGGTGGGGGTTTTACAATAATTTTATTGATTTATTTATTTGGTCGAGACATAAGTTTATCATCTTCAGTCATGTACACAAGTTGTAAATGGGCCAGCGTGTAGCAAAATCACACATTTGTACATGTAGTCGCAAAGCAGATCAACCAAATGCATGCAAGAACAATGAAAAAATATAAAAACATAGAAATCATATATTAATAATTAAATGAATCCAGGGCTGAGAGAATAAGATGTGTCTTTGTTTTTTAAAGTGTTAAATACTGATCCACTGGCAGATGTTTTACTTGGCAAGTCATAATTAGTCAAACTACTATTATTATATCCTTGTCCTTTTTTCATTTTTATGTCCTTGCCATTTTTGACTAGGGTTGCCACGATTCTAAATTTCTCAACTCAAAATCTTACATAAAATACTGTCCAAAACTTCTACAATAAAGGGAAAAAAGCATAATATGTACATTTCTATATTGATTTAACTGTTGTTTTAGCTCAAATCCTATTTAACATTCAGCTTATGCTAAAAATAAATGTAAAAAAAAAAAAGGATTTTCTGCTGTTTCACATTGGTTTTTACCATGAAGGATGGATGGATACAGTTTTCTCTCTGCTCATTGGATTATGAACCTATCGTTGTGTGTTTTTGGTTGAACACTGATGCCATTTCATCAGCCTTTATCATTGGGTTTGCTCCGTGTGAACACAAACTCGTTAAGTTGTCCCGATTAAACCTACCGTGAGCTTTCATAACCGCCATAACCATAAAACCGGTGAATCTCGACATCCCTGTTTTTGACCTCTGATTTGTTCCTGTTTGCTGTGTGCAGTGCTGGAGTGGGGCGCACTGGGACCTACATCACCATCGACAGCATGCTGCAGCAGATCAGACACAAGAGCACAGTCAACGTATGCGGTTTCCTCAAACACATACGCACGCAGAGAAACTACCTAGTCCAGACTGAGGTGAGTCTGCCAGTGCCTACTTTTAAGTCTTTTTTTCTGTTTTGGTTTGAAAAGGCAAAACAAAGCTGCACTCGGCTGCACACTGAAAATAACTCCGCCGAGAAGAAACTTTGATACAGCACCAGTCAAAAGTTTGGAAACACTTTTTTATGTATTGGTTTTTCTTTTATTTCAAGACTATTTACATTGTAAATAGTTATACACAAGCTCTGCTAAAGTACTGCTATAAGGAATAGAATTTTTGCATTCATGTGTAGAGTATTCAATCGGTCGAACTGTATAGAGTTCGGAAATGTGATGTCATATCGCAAAGCATTATGGGAGTTATCGTTCATATAAAATCATTCTGACTTTACAGTGAGTTAGATCTATTTACCATCAGTGACTCAGGAGCTAACGGAGCTGTTCCATGGCTCTTTTCTCCACTTTTTATTATGTTTCTTGCCAATGTTAGTCAATTTTATGGATAATGTTTGCTAGTAGCTGCAAACATGGCGGATTTCCATGGCAACAGTGGGTTTTCCTGTATTATACAAGCTCTGGTCTGTACCAAGAACAGCTCACTCAGATCTTCGTCATGTGGCGCTCCTCCTGATTTTCTCGAACACCTCATGAAGCTCATTGAGAAAATACCAAGAATAAACAGAGGTTATTTTGAAGGATTTTAAATATGAAACATATTTTGAGTTTGTGTAGGTTCTCAGTCGTACAGGAGTTGTCCATCGTAGGCAAAAATTCTTCAGTCTTCATCTGTACTCTGTGGGAAGTGTAGGACGTTTCGATCTTAGTCCAAAGATCGTCATCAGCTTAATAACGTCTTGAGCATGAATATTAAGTATGAATAGGCTAAGATGTTTTTTCTACTATTAGCACCAAGAGGGAGGGACTTGCAGATAACTCCTCCTTCTGGTTTACTCTTAAGAGACCCACGAGCGTACTCAAGTCGTTATTAAGCTGATGACGATCTTTGGACTAAGATCGAAACGTCCTTCACTTCAACTACAGAGTACAGATGAAGACTGAAGAATTATTACATGTATACACAATAATTACAATAATGTGTTCATTCATAATTTAAAATGTGTTTCCAAACTTTTGACTGTCTGGTTCTGTCGTTGAACCAGAATTGTAGCATTTTTTTAAACTCTTTATTTTATTTTGTTTTTTTTTTTTCAACACAGAAAAAAGGAAAAAGAAAACCAAAAGGGGGACACACAACACATCAAAGTTACATAAATACAGAATGGTCACTCGACAAGAAGAGGCTGTGAAGTAAAGTCAATTAATTACATCAAGAGCCATTAACAAAGTTATCTCAGTAATTATCTACCTGTGGATTATCGATGGTGCCAGTTATGACAAAAAAAAGATCAACTAGTCATGCATTCCCTTCATTGCGGTGGCCGATATCACTGTTCACTGTCACTGCACTAGCATTGTGAGCAAAATCCACTTCTAAAACTGTTATTATACATTGCAGTAGTACTCATCCACCAAATTTCAGCCTCATGAAACACTGGAGTTAGGAAAAAGGAAGCAAAAACCTCCGCCTTTGAGGCCCGGGCATTGCAGCATCCAAAATTCAATAACGATTAACCTTGCAGTCTTAGCATGTTAACAGGAAAAAAGGATCTGTGTGAATGAGAAGGTGCCCCATGAACAAAAGAAAGCAGAAACAAAATAGACCAAACACAGGTTTGTAACAGAACAAGTTGAACAGAACAAGAGTAGTTTCAAGAACAGGCCAGGGCTGGTTTCCATGGCTGGGGGGAATTGTAGCATTTTATTTGCATTAGTAATTTCACATTGCTCATAATAAAATGCCAAAACACTCCACATTGTCTACTTACTTTACTCCGCTGTGAGCCGGACTTGTTATTTGACCCTCGTCTTTTCTGCCCAACGCAGGAACAGTACATCTTCATCCACGATGCCTTGATGGAAGCCATTTTGGGGAAAGACACTGAAGTGGCTGCCAACCAGCTTCACAGCTACCTGAACACCATCACCACAGCAGAACACAGCGGCTGCACCAGGCTAGACACGCAGTTCAAGGTGAGCACCAACTGTCTCTGCTGCAGCTGAGTGGTGGAAACTGTGGGGAAGTGGAGTTTGATATAATTATTCAGAGGTAAGAGATAATTGAAAGTACAAAATGGCAAAAAGCCCTTAAAGACACGTACTGTGGGCAAAAAAATTGAAGAATAAAAGTTCTTTATTGAAGAGTGACGCCGACGTGTGTCAATCCAGCAGCATAAAGACTGTTTGACACAACAGGTGTGCTTAAATACTGAGTGATCAGTCAGTCTACAATCAAAATACAATCAAATATAGAGTTACAAGATTATAGACGATGACAGCCATTCACTTTGTGCTCCTTCCATCAGGGCAGAGATACAAACTTCCTTGTGCCAAGAAAAACCTGTAAAGGAATTCTTTTGTGCGCTGAGCTATCAGAAAGCTGAATAAGTTGTAGCCCCCAATGTCTGTTCCACTCCTCCTCTGTTGAAGAGGATAATCTGCTGTTGTGTCTGCAATGAACTGATTTTATATTATATTTGATATATTTTTATTTTATGCACTTGTGTATTTGTATTGTGTGACTGGGAATGTAGCAAGACAAATGTCTGCATTGCTCTTGGTGGACAATAAAGAACAAACAAAGGATTATTGCCCTCTGTACGTGTCATTAAAATTTGTTTTATTTTCAGTTATCATCCTTGAAGAGTGTTTATACTCCCTACACTGATCTCGATCCAGTCATTCTCAGTTTTATCTTAAATGCATCAAAGGATTTGTGCTTTTTGTCGGGCTACAGCTGGGATCACCCACAATATGAGAAGTTTCTCACAAGTTTCATTTCAGACTGTGAATGTCAACACACGATCAGAATATATGTATTACTTTAATTTTTTTGCTTTTCTTAATTACCAAACATAAATGTTAACCTCTTAAGCCCATGGCTGTTGTTTCCGAATTTGGTATACATATACTCTGGAAGTCTTTTAACAGCTTGTAAAATGTCTAAAATGTTCATATTGCTCTCATATGATATGAATTATAGATGTGAAAATTTTCAAGAAAATCATCGTGGGCATGAGTAATTTAGGTTGAAAGACAGAAAATATGAATTCCGCCTAAAACACACACATTACAGCAGGTCAGCAGCTTGTTTTCTTTGTAAAGACGCAAATAAACGTCAAAAATAGTAACTACAGGCTAATTATTGACTTTTTACCAACTGTTTATCTACGTAACAATAAATAATTGAAAAGTTATTGAGGTTTTGATTTAAAATAGTCTAGGTGGAATCCCATTGTAATAAATAGGGCACAATTTGGCACTTTTTGGCCAAAAAAATTCAAATTTGTAATATTTCAATGAAATTGAAAATTTTGGATCCTATTTATATATTTGGTCATAAAATACAGTTTTTTCAAGAAAAAAAAATACTTTTTTTGTGAACACATTTTATAAAATAGATTAAAATAAACAAGGAGTCTCGGGCTTAAGAAGTTTGATTAAGAAGTTAAAAATGCCACGTTTTATTGATCAAATGGATTCATCTTTAGTTTTACTGGTGTCACCTTTCTTAAACGGTAATAAAAAGTTTAAACTAGTTTGCAAAAAATTTAAAACGGCGATATCTGCTTTTGCAAATTTACTCTTGATATATAATATTCTAAATCTCCATCTTAATCCTGAGGTTGTGGACTCACACATTGTTCTTTTAGTAGATTTAAACCAAACCTTCGGATGGAGCTAACCTTCTGTTCTGCCTTTTTACTTCTCCAGCTCATAACACAGTACAATCTCAGATCGACAGACTGCTTGAGTTCACAAAAAGAGTGCAACAAAGAGAAGAATCGAAATTCCTCCATAGTGCCAAGTAAGTACTGCTTTAGACGCCAACTTGAAATGATTAGAAATATATTTATTTTACTACCTCTCTCTGATTACCACACACAGAGCTATGCAGCAGCCCTGTCTTACTAATCAGCTAATACTGGCGGCATTTGCACAGCCTTTGATCCAGCCGTATTCTGGAGCATGTATTGTTTTCATAATCCAAAGACCATAAGAGCGATTACTTAAAAACGGTCTCAATCTGCCGCAGAGTCTTGGGCTCCTCACTCTTATCTACAGCTGTTACACAATCTGTTGACAGGAGCCCACTTCTCAGAACTGTGTACCCAGAAGTTTGTGTGTGTTGTGTGTGTTGTGTGTGTGTTGCCAATGCTCACGGGTGCATGAATGGCGACTAATGCGAGAGTGTTTCTTTGTGTTTGTGCACAGCGGAGCGAGCCAGGGTTGGACTTTCACCTTTGCCCGGTTTGAAAGACACCGATTACATCAACGCCTCCTACATCATGGTCAGCACCGTTTCCATTCTGTACACACTTCATTTTATAAACCACAATAAACGTCTTGTGTCGTGCCGAGCTCAGACCGTGTAGTGGCACTTACTGTCGTGAACTTATAGTAGTGATGTCAAGATTAAAATTTTTGGAGTCACCATTATCGAGGGAAAAAATATTGCGATTTTTACGATTATTCATGATGAGTGGAATTAAGGAACAAAATACAGAGAATTTATTTTTATTTTTAAATTTACAACACAACAGTACAAAAGAAACAATGAAGCAAACGAAAGAAAGGGGAGCACTGTTCAGCATAACATGTCAAGATTACACAAAGACAGACCAAGTCAGACCAAGGGAGAGATAACAAGCCTCTGTTTATACGCAAAGCACCTGGACCAGCGTTGAAAATGAAAACGACCCTGGAGTCGCAGAAAGAAAGTCAGCCTCTCCATCGTGTGCACCTCCTCCACAATCCCTTGCACAAGTTGTTCCACTCAGGGGGGTCCCCATTAAGCCAGTTTCTTAAGCCTTCTTAGTTGCAATCAGAATAATTTTGAAAATGTATCTGTCTTATTTTGGAAACAAGTCCTTGTGTAGCAGACCTGGTAAATCTTGGGGTCCTTGGGGATGTCACAAGCCATGATATCATCCGTATACTTAAATACATTGTCCCAAAATGTTGATCATTTTCAGTCCAGAAGATGTGTGAGTGATGTCTCCAACACTGTTGCTGGTGCCCCTGAAATTATTATATTTATATTTTTATATTCATTTAGTTGTTGTGTTAGTTAAAAACCCATTGAACATTTAGGCTATGTTTAAAAAACTATATTTTTTTAAATGGCGCATGCTTTGGTTTTTATGGTGATGAAATGCAGCGCTACACATGGTTCTTTTAGGACTCTTCCTTTGGCAACATTCTGCAGTTATCATGTAAAGATGGATAAAATGGATTTGCTCTCTCTGTACATTGGATTATTTAACCTGACTTCATGTTTTTTTGGTGGATTTAACACTGGAAGCTGCAGCTCATGAGAAAGAGAAAGAGCATCTTTATTGTCCCCGTACGGACTCCTCTCCAGATGTGGAGCCAGGCTAATGGTCAGAATCACCTGGCAGGAGGATTAACCTAATGTGCATGTTGGGGTTGATGGGGGAAACCAGAGCACCCGGAGGAAACCCTTTCAGACACGGGGGAAAATGCAAACTCTACACAGAGCCCCGTCCTGGCCCGGGATCGAACCCGGGACCTTCTTGCTGTGAGGCGCAAGCGCTAACCGCTGCGCTGCTGTGCTGAGATTTACCTGGAGTCCCAAAATTCTCACGATAAACCTACCTTGAGCTTCATCATAATAATTGTAAAACCAGTTAATCTAGTTTGTTTTTTTTGTTTTTTTTTCATTTTTCATTTTTCCATCTCTGGTGATTAGTATTTTAATTATTTCAAATAAAGTATGAACTGAACAGTGGTGTCTGCTGGTCTTCAGAACAGATCCTCCCATGCTACTGTAATGGCCTGCATACACTGCTTGACCCCAGCCAAACAAAAGTCACACGCACGTCTGACCGCCTTTGGCTTTGGTTACAGCACACATGCTCTGTTCCAATAAGCTTCTGCCGCCGCCAAAAGATCCAGTCCCATCCAGTGTTGCATTCATTTTTCCACCAAAATCTTGTTTTCATGATGGGAGAGTGTGACCACTGTGCAAAGGCTTCTCCAGCACATCCCAAAGATTCTAAATGAGGCTAAGGACGGCCAATCTCCTGCTCCTGAACCACTGTTTGACAATGTGAGCCTATAATATTAATGGAATAACCTGGTCATTCAGGATGTTCAGATACAGCAACCTCAGATTTATTTGCTTAGTTAAATCCAGGTGGAGACTTTTTTGGGCCGGTCACTCAGTGTATTATAGGAATATTCATTGGAGCCTAAATGAGAAGCTGCAGCAGAGAAAACCTACAGCTCAACGTAGTCAATAAAAATGTTCAACAATAATCACTGCATAGGTCTAAAGGGCGAGGCATGGTGTCTTTTGTATTCTTGCACTTCTTTTGCACTTTTCTATATGAAGATTGGCTTATAAAACCACTTAATATAATGCTGGATTCTTGACTGTGTAATTATGTTGTTTCTTTAGGGTTACTACTGCAGTAATGAGTTCATCATTACTCAGCATCCCCTCCCACACACCACCAAGGACTTTTGGAGAATGATCTGGGATCACAATGCACAAATTATTGTTATGCTGCCTGCAGACGACGGCTTGGTAAGCCTCTCACAGACACACTTTAAACACAGGCTGTCAGGGGCTCAGCGGCATTAACCCTGTGTGTGGTGAACGAGGCCAGTCTGCTGCATCACTCCATTATTATCAACATGTACAAACAGGTGTCACTGAAGGGCCATGCTGGCAATAATGACCTGCTGTGTTATTATATTTCTATACTTTTGAAGGCCATTATGTGATGAATGATTTGCTTAGAACATGCTGCTTGTGTTTGTGTCGAGAATGTTTGAACGTTTGTTTAAAAAATATCGGAAAAATTGTTTATTACGTAAGAAATTGTTTTGTTTTTGAAATTCTCAAAAATAGCTGTGCATCTAATGTGCAGTAAAAATGTTGATTTGATGCACTTGTATAGCTCACAGTTCATGTCTGTATATTCCAGGCAGAGGATGAGTTTGTGTACTGGCCCAGTCGAGAAGACTCCATTAACTGTGAGGCGTTCACTGTCACTCTGATCAGTCAGGAGCAACTTTGTCTGTCCAATGAGGAGCAGCTCAGCATCCACCACTTCATCCTGGAGGCTACACAAGTATGGCATTGTCTTATACATACAACTGGTTTTAGTCAGCACAGTGTTCTATCAATCTGCAAACTGAATAAGGCACAAAATTGTGAAGAGTTGTGCTTTAATCTGATTTATGTCCTTCTCCAGGATGACTATGTGTTAGAAGTGCGACATTTTCAATGCCCCAAGTGGCCCAAGCCTGGTGCCCCGCTCAGCTGTACCTTTGAACTGATCAACGTGATAAAGGAGGAGGCAGCCAACAGAGACGGACCCACCATCATCCACGACGAGTATGTCTCACAAATCTGACCATGACGTTCACTACCTCCAATGTCTTTATACCTCTACATACGATTAACTAGCACAGTTGAATAACAACTGTTAGCCTTATAATTTTGGTATAATGCTGGCCAATAATGAGGCCTACTGTGCTCATGTCCTGTGTACCAGATAAGTACAGACCTTTGACTGTTTAACTCCACCAGAACATAATTACATACATTCTTCAGGGCAACAAGTGCCAGATTTCCCGCCTCCAACAGGTCCCCACCCTAGAAACTGTCCAATTACACCTAATCAAAGTGTCTTTAGTATTGACAGACATTAGCACTACTGAATGACACTCTAATCCAGAAGCCCCCCTCATGTTTATTCATTAGAATAATGGAGATTGCTTGTCGCATCCTCTCGAAGCAAAGTGACTATTTGAGCTCTTCATCTGGTTGCTATGGCACAGGCAGCTCCAGCACCTCAGAGAGTGTCAGTTAGGGGCCTGGCCTAATTGTGTGCGTGTTCATTATTCAGCCAGCCGTGGGTTGTTAGCTGTGGTTTGAGCTCTGCTCTTGACAGGAATACTAATGATAGAAGAGCTGTTACAACGTGAAGGTGACCTCAGGAGCCTCACGCTGCCACCCCATACACTTACACACATGTAAGAACACTCACTAGCAGCTAATTCCATGGGAATATGGAGACAGAGACACACCATAGTAATTTATACATTTCCTCTAACTTTTTATAGAGACCAGTTAGTGTAGTGCATTGTAGTTCTTTATGACAGAAACAGCCCATAGAAACATGTTTGTTTTAATAAGATTGAGTCAAAATTCCACCAAAATGAACTGTTGGTATAATGTTATTTTAAAATGTATGTTTATGCATTTTCTGTTTAACCTGATTATTTCTGTTTTCTTTGTGTTGTGTGTTAGGCTGGGAGCAGTGTCGGCAGGCCTTCTGTGTGCACTCACCACTCTGTCCCAGCAGCTGGAGAGTGAGGGCATCGTAGACGTTTATCAAGTGGCCAAGATGATCAACCTGATGAGGCCAGGAGTCTTCACTGACATTGTGAGTATAACACTAGGAAAGGTTTTTGTCTTTGTGCAAAAAAATATTATTATGGATTTTTGGCTTTCCACATTTAATATTGCCACCCATTTATATACAGTATCTATTTTCTCACTCTCCATCCAACACTTCTGTTTTCATTCACATTTTGTGTCTTTAAATGTGAATGAACAAAATGTTCCTTGTCTTGCAGGAACAGTACGAGTTCCTGTACAGGGCTATGCTCAGCCTGGTCTCCAGTCAGGACGGTGCAGTGTCCACAGAGAGTAGGGGGACACACTCCATCACGGACAAGGCCCAGAGTATGTAGGCTCTGCCCTGACGCAGGAGGGACCACCCCCTGGACTATGTGGACAAGACTTTTTGCGGCCTTTTTGCCAGACTCTTGGTTAAAATAACCTGATTACTTTTTTACACTGATAAAAGTTTTTGATATTTATTTTTTTCGCCATTTTATGTCTAAAAGTTCTTCTACTGAAGGGTCTGCACCTGCGCTTTTCAGTTCAATGACAGTAGGCAACGAGAAACACTTTTCTGTCGGTTCTTGTTTGCACTAAAATGTCTAAAAGTGTTACTGCCTCTACTACAGTCGCTTGGACTTCATTCACTCCAGCTGGTTTCAACATTCCACGGCTTTGGACTTTAATTATGTGTGAAAGTACATGCTCATCCTGCCACCTGCTGGTGGTAAACAGTGTTGCCTGTCATCTCTCACACCTCACGCACTCCCTGGCCATTTTATTAGAGACACTTTTTTCACCCATATCTATTAATCCAATCACAGACAGGATTCCAATGCCTTTACACGTATAGTATGTAGGAAAACAGGTCATAATATGTTCCAGCCCAGCAATACAGGATCCCTCCCTCTGACAAAACATGATGGCTCAACCTAACCAGGCTGAATGCTAGCAAGTGATTGGCAAAAAGTGCTATGATGCACTAAGCATTCATATCCTACACAAACATGTCCTTAGAGAATACAAACAACATTTAACCAGGCATTCTTTTGTGGTTAAGTAATGTCCATAATGTGTCATCCACTGTCTCAAATTAAGTGGCCAATGAATGTAAGTCATTTTGTCGGGACAGGGAAAACATGTTTGATTTCTGTTACTCATCACTTCAGATCTTCTGTTGACACGTCTAAATTTAGTCCCATCCACATCGGGGAATCTTAGGTGGTGTAACAACTGCTACTGTGAAATTCTTATTTGTTTGTATAATTCACAATATGCTTTTTTAATATATGGTAATACTGTATGTATACATATATAAATATATCCTTATCATAATAACTTTTGTGATTTTGTACATGTTCTTTGTGGCTGCCCACCCCAGGCTGCGTCAGTGACCACAGCAGTAATCAATAGCTCAGTCATGTCCTTCTATGCTGCTATGCCATGTAAACTCATACTTGGGAGATTCTACATTACTCACCATCATAAACGGTGATGCAACAACATTTTTTTTTCCTTTTCTGACTGACAAGCACAGATTCAGAACTCCGCCTGTGTGTGGTGTGACACGTCGAGTAAATGTCACCACACAAAGCGGATGATGAAGCGGAGATGTTGGATGTCCATATAATTCAACATCTAACATTGTTTATCTTCAAATTAATGCATTTTGTGGGTGAAATATGTACATTGTATTATTAAAGGCATTTTGCGTATTACAGTTTGTCATCAGATATAAACGGGGACGGGTTGTGCTTGCTTTGATCCTCATTTAAGATCTTAAATTATTTCTGGAGTGGTCATTTTGGAACACTTTCATCAACAACGAACGAAGGGCTTTCATTGC
>OMNZ01065534.1:38341-51660 GCA_900303255.1 Lesueurigobius sanzi | reverse complement strand
TTTAAACAAACAGAGCAGCAGAGCCATGGTTTAAAAGCCCGAGCCTCATTCTAAAGACACATGCGTAACTGGAGCTCAATGCTCGGTGGTGCTGGCTGTGTAAAAACGTGCCAGGCTCACTCAGTCCACTCCACTCTCATCAGTTTCCCGTAATGCACCAGGAAGTTCATTGACACAGGACAGAATCTTTACATTCTAAATACTTAATAAGAAATAGTCAAATCTAGGAGAGAAGCTATAATACTACAAAAATACAACAAAAACAATTTATATTCCAAGTTTAACACATCTGGACATAGACTCAAATAATAAAGTGATCGTGAAAGAAGATTAATATTACTAGCCAAAACTAGAACGCTTTAATATTGTTTTGAAATGTGTCTAGCATTGATGTCAATCTCTGAATACCAGTAAACAAAACATTAATAATAATATAACATGTGTGACATGCCCCTTAGTCAAGTTTGCTCTAGCTACCACAGCCACGTTGTGTACTGCACCTTCATAATTATGCACGTACTGGGATATGGAACATTTGAAACCGTTTTCACGTTAGCTTTGAGGAGCAGATGAAAACGTGTCGACAATACGGTGGACATCATCCACAGAAATGTTCGGTAAATGTCCAAGGCATCTAGAAAAGAAAAGCTCACTGCCTGCACCATCCATTTTGACAGCGCTGTGAAGGGGACAGGAAATAGTAGCGAAGCCGGAGTTCATAAACCGGAACTAGCATTTGCTATCGTGCACGGGGTCTGTTGTGAAGATCCAGACCCTCTGTACGAAATGAGTATGAGGGTATGGTAAGACCAGGCTACCTCTACAATCGATGATGTCAAATAAACAGCAAACTAGTGCAGGAGTCATGTTGGTTTAAACTAACAGTTATGATCTTTAACTGCAATTTCCAATTCATTATGCAGAACAATCCCATAATGTATGCTATTTAAATGCTATTAACGTACCACTTTTTGATACAAATAGGTTTATAAATTCTCTCTTTTGTTACTTAACAGTAATATTACTTAGTTCATTTCATGATCATGATTTGCATCATTGGAAGCTTGATTAACAAAGGCAGCATGTCCTGCAGTGAAATGGCCCGACAGGGTTTCAGAAAGGATATGAGTGTGTTTCTATGGTAACAGATCCAGTGAAGTGGAGCTACTGTATGTCACATTGTCACACTGACGGGTAAAATAAAAAGACATTTGAGTGACGACCACTGAAGTCCAAGCAGCAGAAACACAGAGAGCACTGGAGCAGGCTGTCACAAGTCAATTATACAGAGAAATGTAAAAGTACAACAAGTGGAGCTACATGTGTTGAAGCATGTGATAGGATAAGGCCAAATGAGTTGCAAGTGTGCACCTGGACATCAACCGCCTCGATGGAGCGATATATGAAGGCTTGACCCTCACTTTTGCATTCATTCCTTTTCATTTGAGTTCTACAAACGGGTCACATACAAGCTGTGGTGGAATAAGTACTCAATGGGCCACATCCATGGATGTTTTCCATGGAAAAAGTTCTTATGTACCACTTAAAGAAGTTTCTTGAAAATCTCATCACATTCACGAAGCGTTCTTAAGAAGCCAAATACAGTAGGAGAGATGCTCCAAATTCATGAATGTGACACTAAGAAAACCAGTCTCTTCATTATCATGACAGTTATTATATTGACTATGTAGATACAAAAACATGCCCTTCAAACTTCCATATTTGGGCATGACAAGAGTATATTCTTTGTAAATTTCACATTACTTTATGTTTTGTCTTTCATCATCATCTCAAAAACATAAATAAGACTTATAATAAGATACACTCAGTACTCAAGTAGTACATTTTTGGTTACCTTGAGTATTTAATATTTGTATGCTACTTTTTAAGTGTACTTTCCACTGCATACGAGTCCCTTGCGACCTGTTATCCAACTCTCATATCAAATCTTAATTCAAAGGCCAGTCTTTTGTCAGATTCCCAATTGATAGCAGCAACACTGTTACTCAGGGTTAGATACATTTCTATTTGAGTTGCCCTAAATACTACATTGTAGTAGTAATAGTAGCTGTGGTATGTAGTAACTTTAACAATCCCATGAAGCCTCAAAAAGTTTGCGGAAGACAGAAAGATGTCAAGAGCAAAATAACACTGGGAAGAAATGGCAGAGAAATACACGACAGAAGAGAGAAACAGCCCCACTATTGTCAAAAACAAGGGTGCACCCTGGGAATTGTCTCCACATCGTGTCCTCGGGATAGAGCGCAGACAAGACGGTTTCTTAAAATAATGAAATAAAATAGGCAGGAGCGCTGATCGACCTGGCTTGATCTCAGCAATGTGCTTGAGGCGATTGCATGGGGAGGACCAGGGAGACTTGTAAATGCAGGAAGCCTGATTTGAAAAGTGGAATAAAGGCACGAGTTATGTTTAAGAAGGAGTCCAGGGAGAGCGGAGGATGAAGACTTTCATAACATTAGATCTGTTCAGGTCAAGCCTCTATCAAAGTCTATCACAGCATGAAAGAGCGATAGGATGAAGGTTCTTCAAACTCTCTTCCCTCTGATCAGCATGTTTGATGGTGAGTTGACGTTGCTGTAAGGAGGGCTTTTTGCAGGCATTTGGTAATGATCTCAAACACATCTTGATCACCATCTAAAGGTGGCCACACACTACAGGATTTTTAATCTTTTGAGACTAAAGATCTGTGCAAAGACAACACACACTTAAGGACAGACATGAGGACACACGTACACACACATGAGGAGTCCCACCACAGATCATGCCATGAGAGAAATTGAGCCATGCCTCCTAAGACTAAAAATCTGGCTAAAAATCCTCTAGTGTGTGTCCAGCTTGCTAAATTGCTATATTGATCTCAAATGCCTTGAACTTACTTCCTGATTCAACAAGGCACTCTCTGTAAGCCCCTCCCTAAATACACCTAAACCTGGCCCTAACCATAACCTTAATGATTTCCCTGTTCCTAAACTTATTTTTTGTCATGACATCTCAAGTTTTCAAAGCAGCCTCCCCTTATCTAGCACAACTGACCCCTGATTGGCTGTAACATTGGTCCTGGCCAAGTAACTTTGACATTGGCCCCGGACTTTTAATTACTTGGTGATATCAGATCCTGTGCACAAGTAGCTCGGTGCTGTTGCCTCGCCAGATGTTTTTTGCACTTGCAATAAAAGGATGAGCTTTGCCAGAGATCGAGAGGTAAGAAAAGCATGTCCTGGCTATACGTATGGACTCAGGAGGAGCTTTGGGGAAACGGGAGGTGCTTTTTCTGAGCTGCCTCTGCAGAGGTCAAAAGTATAGCCACTGGGGAAAGATTTAAAGATAACTCAAGGGAGAGTGGCTCGAAACACAACTCAAAGGAATGTTTTTGATGATTGATATTGGGTCCGAACAGGTGTGTTTTATAGGGAAGCGATTTATTTTTTTTAACTCTATTTGTATAACAGCGTCTTTGCTACAACTTTGCAACACGAATAATATTACATAATTCATCACCAGTTTAAGATATGAAAATCAGTAGAAGAGGCTGACCTGTTCATCTGGCCCCTGCTGAAGGGCACCAGCAGGGGGCATTAGCATCTGTCGGTCTGGTCCTACCTCAGAGTGTGTGGTCAGCAGTAAGGCCAGAGTCCTGTGGGCAGTGCTAACTCCTCATGCATAAAGAGCATAGATCAACCAGCTCCTTCAGCGTTCTTGACTAGAAGTCATGAACTAAAGGTCGGTGGTCAACAGTAAATGTAAATGGTATCGCAAGAGCTTTGAAACTTTGGGAACCTTAAAGTTGTAATGTGCACATTTTACATAACAATTGGTCACAAGCTATTGGACTCTTCATGCTATTAGCAGCTGGGTGTAAATACACCAAATACAACTACAGTTTTTGACTGTCACCTATTATTGGTCACCAATGTTCCTTCTTTGGATTTTTGTTGATAGATATTGACCACAAGGACTGATACTGTGCTGATGTGATAAAGATTAAATTTCTCATTCAAATTCATCAATTTCACCTCTGTGGGTCCAACAGAAGATTTATTGTGTCTTTCCCATATGAGTTGCCCTTCTTAACAAGCATGGTGGATGAACTTGTGGAAGGACATGTTTGTTTTTATCATTGGATGTCCATTATATAGAGACTTATTTATTATACAATATACAACTGCCGCAAATGATATATAAATTGGTTTACAGTGTGAGCAGAAAAATTGGCAAAAGCGTGTCCTTCTGCTGTTGCTACTTGAGCGATGCGAATATGACCTTCTCAAGCATCTCGAGGGTTTGGCCCTGTGAAAAAACACAGAAACAGGTTTTCTCTGAGCCATTGACAGTAGCTCCTCCTGAAGCGAACAGCGTGTTAATAACTGTCCCCACAGTAGCGTCCATAGCGGCGGATGAAGCTATAGCGGCGCGTACGGCATAGCAGTATAAAAGGACAGAATATGCACATGGCTCGCACCCTAGAGACGTCAAGCAACAGCTGAACACGGAGCAGAAGAGTCCTTTCTCCTCTATCACATGGCGTGTCCAGACCCACACTCTTCACTATAAGGATGTGGGTGAACTGCTCGGAATAAGTGAGACGCAAGGCCAAAGTTTCGCAAGAGTGTTTTCTTTATTATTATTTTTTATATATTTATAAATGAGCTATATTCAAGCATTTGAAATCATTTTCAACGCCACAGTGGTAGTTTTTCACACAGTAGTCATGATGAATACAACAGCACTCGCTAAACAATGTCATTTGCATTTTCGCCGCCTAAAATTTTGCGTATTGTGCAAAATGTCCCTGTTTTGCATATTCATGAGGTCTCATTAGCAGAATTTGCGATGCGACCTTCAGGTGTCAATTCTCAACAGCACGTGCTCCACTTTAGCATATTTTACATGTCTGCAAATGCTTAGCAAATTACTCCCTGAATGTGGAGCACTTGTTGCTGTGCAATGACTGTTATGTCTGTGTAGGTTCTCAGTCGTACAGGAGTTGTCCATCGTAGGCCGAAACCATCTCAATGTAATGCTAATGAGCCTGGACTACTGGGCAGAGCGGGGCCATAGGGAAGTGTCAACAACAACCTTAGAACATAACCCAGGGTGAGACAATAGAGAGGTAACGAGCCCTATTAAAGAGGGCCTAAAGGGGCATGCCAGAGCCTTACTCCACTCACACCAAAACATTTGAAATCTGCTGTGAAAGAGGCGTGCCTGTTAATCCAACTCGCCACGGGGGAGGAGCCACAGTGATACCACAGCGTTAGAGAGGACGATGAGGCGTGAGCTGATGACGTAGACTTCTACTGACAGCACAACTTCTACCTCATCAGCTAATGGCAAAATTCAAATGGAATAGATGCAGTTGACGAGTTCAACCTCTAGAGGGCGAGGGACACTTTTGTTTGTTTGCACTAAAATGTCAAAATATTAACTGGAACATGTAGACAATACTATTACACACCCATTTATAGAGTTTATCAGCAAAAAAAAGTTGGTTTGGTGTTTAGTTGCTCTTTAAGTATGAATAGGCTAAGATGCTTTCCAACCTTTAGTAACTAGAGAGTTGGGACTTAGAGGTTAACTCCTCCTTCTGGTTTGCTCTTAAGAGACCCACAAGATCTTTGGACTAAGATAAAAACGTCCGACACTTCAACAACAGAGTACAGATGGAGACTGAAGTATCTTGGCCTACGAATGACTGTTATGGTTAAAATGATGCAGAATGAGCTGGTGTCCAATTGTTTTATATTGTATTGTACTGTTACAAGTTGTATGTTTGTGCAATGTAATGTTGCACCCACGGCACTGCAAGTCCAAGACAAACTTCCCTTATAAAGTTTAACCTTATAATAAGCCTAAACACTGCTGTAGTCCTCAAACTTTTCACACCATTAAAAATGATTTGGCTTTTAGAGATCTGATTTAAAGAAGAGTATGAGGATTAAAACAGATCTAAAATATACAGTGACAAACTAATACAAAGATTGAATACTAAGCAAAAACCAGAGGACTCCACATCACGTACAGTACCATTAGTAATCCTTGGACCACAGTTTGAAAACCAATCTGTTAATATTGCTTTTGCTTTTTGAGTTGTATTTCAAGCTTTTTCTGCTGATCCATCTCTGCCCAGGCTTCACACTGGTCTGGCTCGCTGTGTGCGTGTTATCTAAGTATAAAATGATAGTTTCGCTGTGGGCTCCGGGCGGCTCACTTTACAGTCCAGCGGCTGACAAATAACAGGCCTAAATGTGTGTCACAGAGTCAGGTGCTCTGTGACTCCTGCAGCTCGCTTCTATATGAGCGCCGCAGCTGATGAATGAGAGCGGGCTAGGGCATGAAAGCACACCACACACCAGGCCAACACAGACGGATGAGTTCAGAAGGGTTAGTTAATGACAAAATGCATAGTCAAAGTTATCTTTCTCTCTCCCGTCTCCCTCCCCTTTCTCTTTTGCCTCTGTGGTTTCTCCTGACTCAGAGATAGATGGCTTAAAAAAGGTTAGTTAATGACTCTGACTCTGTCTCTCTCTTGTCCACAGATTCAAAGGTCAGTGGTTCGCCCATAATGTCAATATGTCTCCGAAACAAAATACTCCCAATGGCTCAGATTGACAGCCGTTCTTCCGTTACTTTGCACAGCAGTGTCTTCATACGCAGCCGATCGTCACTTTCTAATAAAATAAAAAATACAATGTGTTAAGTACAATTTGAATTTCAAAGGGGTCCCTGGGAAAACATCTACAAATCTGTCCTCTTTTATTTTGAATTAATGTTACAGGAACATGTCATGCGCTCATTGATTTACAATAGTTTGATTTGAAAGCTGCATTCTTCTGAAGACATCACTGTGATGTACAACAAAGGAGACTGGTGTGAAGTTCTTGGAGAGCAAAGACTATAACCCAAGGAGAAAAAAATAAGAGAAAAGGCTTGACAGAGCTTAGACCAAAGGGAAGTCATTGGTGTGTGAAGGCATATTCCACAATCACGCCTTGTGCTTTGTTATTCAAAGGGAGTGAGACAGAAAGGAGCAGAAGAAAGAGGGGATTTTGGTGCAAGAGAGTCAAAAGCGTGCACACGGGAGTTGGCCCAAGGTCAGAGCGGCAGCCTCAGACGGCAGCGGAAGTCACTGTGGATGCTCCGTGGGAGCTCTGTGGTGTGTTGTACAAAGACAGAGGTGCATTGTGGGTTTAAGTCAGAGGGGGCTGTGAGGATAAAAGTGGAAAAAGGGTATTTTAATGTGCAGCCAACAACAAGACAAACGGAATGCAACTGGGAAATTGCACAAAAGATAACATGTTGTGATAGGTTAAATAGCTTAAAACAAAGATTGAGAGATGGGCTGGGAATTCAATTAGTAAATGGTCTACTCTGCATGACTCTGCAGCTTAGAATATTTGCAGAGTGCATTTTTGCAAAAACAATCTCCGTTTTGAATTTGCTGCTAAATAGTGTCAGATTTTGATCACTGTGCTCTTAAATTGACACTAGGAAAGGTAAAGTTGAATGAATCTCATCAATTACAAGTGACTTATACATATTTATACATATATGACATATTTCTGCTCCACAAAAAGAAAATTACAAGCTTATTTTTGTCAATGGCACTTATCTGTTTTTGCGAATGAACTCTTTATTTGTTTTGAAAAAGTCCAATATCCTGCTGGGAAACAATGTATAAAATAAATGAATATAAAGCACAAGTCATAAAGAAGTCTTAAAATGTAAATGACATAGCTCGCAGCCACAGAGACATTATGAGCTGTGCTGTCAATCACTCAAAACAAACCCGTCTCAACTAAGTTTAAAGGCTTACTCTGCTTTTTCAAATATGATGTTCAGTAATTCCTCTTAATCAGCGGCTCTGCTCCAGTGAGTCTGAATGAAAAGTGCTGTCAACTGCATTGTCTTCGCTGGACCACTGCATCCTCCTCACACTTACTGAGCACACATTAACATACACTTCAGAGATATTTCAAATCAGCTCAGGAGGGTAGAATATTTGAGTCATTTAGTATTAATATATTAAAGCCCAAACCATTAATTTTTTTTTTTTTTATTTACGGTTTATTGAACAAAAAGAAAAAGTTATGTAATATTAATTTGCTCATATGAGTGGGCCTTTCTGTGTGGAGTTTGCATGTTCTCCTCGTGTCTGCGTATAGGTTTCCTCCGGGTGCTCTGGCTTCCCCTACCACTAAAAACATGTACAATAGATCAGGATGAATGAGAGTGTGCGTGTGTGTACGAGTGTGGGACAACGGATGGAAATTAGCCCAAGGGTACAATCCGGAGTGGTGTGTTTACATGCATGGTTCTCATGTGTGTTCATTAACATGCACTGTCCCAACCAAATAAACAATTAATAAAAAAAAATATAAGTATGCTTCTTTATTGAAGCCTTCAATACAATACATTCCAATGGACACATTTGCATAAATTACCTATATCATTATTGTATGACCCGCTGTATCAAATTTGATACAGATGTTTGCAACACGGTGTCACTCTAAATCAGGTTGTGAAATATTGAGTTTTAAGTTTTACATCGTATCCATCCTCTGAACATTCCTGCACAAGTATCAGTAACAATTTGAAAGTTTTTCTTACCTTAAAATATTGAATTGTACAAAAATTGCTAAAAAAAAAAAACTCTTGTGGATCACAGAGTGCCGGCAGCCATTTTAGATGTCTGAATTGGTTCACTCTGGGGCATGAATTACTGCCCCCTGGTGGATGGACCTCTGCATTACAAGTATCTGATTGCATACATCAGGTTTTTTGAGAAAAAGAAAATCACCCTGATCGCTGTATGCAGAGGGCTCAGAAATCCATGTATGAAATATGATGCAAACGGTTATAAAGGGTTAAAAACCTACAGAGCCGAGCGAATTCAGATACCACCATTTCAAAGAAAGGTTTGTTGCCATTTTCAAATTAATAAATCTATTCAGGCTCAACGATGGAGCGACCCAACAAATGGACACAGGACAAAATGGGAAAAGCTTGGTATGGTATGTAGTTCACATGGGGATAAGTAGTCTTTTTTATTTCAAACGAAAACAGGACATTTATGTTGAAGATGTGGAGGCGAGTCGTTGTTGAAACTATTATTTTCACATTTTTCCTCTTTCAGCTTTTATTATTGAAAACTCAGAGTGCACCAGAGAATCACTGAGGTCAAAGGGTATGAGAACATGTGAGGGGTGTCTGCCTCAAGTGCCGACAATAGTGAGGTGTGGAGTGGTCCTTGGTGCGACCTCGGTGGCCCTACCTCTCCCAAGTGGCCTCTCTGTATGCCGGACACACTTCAGTGAATACTTCTCTGATTTCCATGGCTTTAAGGTCCTCCATCTTCTGCTGCTTGTCAAACGGAAACTTGTCAAACCGCACAGAAACCTGACCTCCACCACTCCAGCCCTTCAGACACACGCTCATATTTTATCCAGAGAAGAAGTTATTGCACATTCTGAAAGATTATCTATGAAACGTAACTGTATTTCTTTTTTGTCTCCCCCTTTGGACTAGAATACAATTGATTGAATAAACAAAGAAAGTGATCCTTTGAGAGAAAGTGTAAAAGAAAGTCAAGACAATGTAGAAAATACATCAAGCATACTGTGCTTGTTATGTCGTAAAACAATAGTAATTTGTGCCTGTACTTTAAATCTGAAACTGCAGGAAACTGAGGTAAATTGGCCACAGCCTGCTAGATTTTTCATGTGCATGAATTGTTGTTGCTGTTTTACAAATTTGAGGGTCACAATCTGACAAAAACGCTACCACTTTTTGTCATGGACTAACAAGAAGAGTTAAACATATCACTGAAACTCTGGGTCTGAATCGATAAGAATACTTCATAATATCTTCTAAAAATCTGGGTTTTTTTTTGTTGCTCTTACAATACACTTCATTTGTGTGAAAACAAAGTGAAAAAAAGTAATTTAACAAACACTACGGCTGTATCCGAATGTCCTAACCCCTAACTCATGTAGTCCTGCACTGTAGCAGACTATAGTGGACTCATTTTGCTGCTAATTCGGACACGCAGCTCACTACTTCCTTCTGACCACTGATCACATGACTGTCCAAGCTCCACAGTAACGTGATCTGCAGAGAAAGTAGTGTTTCCTGTGACCAAGACCAACCAAATTGCTTGTTGTTATATATTGTTTCGTGTTTTATATCACCTGCCTATTGGGACTACAGATGGAAACTAGCATCTTCGCTACAATCTGGCATATTTACACTGCTAATGCGGCAGATGTTCATTAATATGCGCTGTCCCTATTAAAAAAAATGTAAAAAGAAATTCAAGAGACAGTTTATTATTTATGGATACAGAGTTGTGGCCAAAATGCATTTCATAGAATATGAACGATAGCACAAAAAACTTTATTTCACTCATGGTTAGTGGTTGCATGAAGCCATTCGCTGTCAAAAAAACCTGTTTGTTTACACTTTTCAACTAGAAACTAGCCAAATGTCCCTGATCTAAAGTTTACATATTGTGCATCTTCAAACAAACACATTTTTTCGGAGTCCGATTTTGTCAGAGAGTCCTGTATTTCAGCTGAAGTGAGTTTTTCTTTGCTCCTGAACAACTTTCCTGGCAGTTGTTGAAGGTCATGTAAACGTTAGATCAGGGACATTAGATAAGTTTCTGTTTCGTTATGATTTCAAAAGAGTAAAGTCAGTTCTTTGGCAATAAGCTAAGGTTGTGGTTTTGATCAACATGGATATTAATGAAGAGAATAACTTTTTAGAGAATAACCTTTTTGCCAGAGGGGGAAGCTATCGGTCACAAGCTAAAGCAGCTAATGTTAGCAACTTTTCACTGTAACAGCTTATATCTCACCTCTTTTAACAAGTATTTAGCCCACTCTTGTAGCTCTTTGTTCTTTTATATGTACATTTTGGGGAATTATTATTATTGGGGGGTGTGGAATCTTTGGAACGATTTGGTTCCTCAAAGATCCAGACTTTGGGAATAGCTGCTGTAGGGAAACTTTTTTGTTGTTTTTCTATTTTCAGGTTTTGGGCCAGTTTGCTCTCTTATAAACCTTTACCTGGAAATAAATAAATTACATAATATTTACAGAAAGATGTGTATGTCTTGCACTGATTCATGTTTCTCCACATAATTACAGTATATGGGAAATTCTAACTTCAATGACCATTTTCTCAAAATGCATTTTTCTTACATTGGCGACAACATCTCCACTTTAGCAGCTCCTGCACACTCCCAGCTTTCCCGTCTTGGACAATATTTTGAAAGGTTGTTCAGAGTGATTCATCAAATTTAATTCCTAGCCTGAAGTTTTCAACCCTGAAAAACAAGGCACATTTTTATCTTTTTACAGATTTATTCATGAATAACTATTTCTTTCAAAAATTACATAAGATTTAAAAAAAAAAACCTCCAAACAAATCCTTGAGACTCATATAAAATATTAATACATCAAATAAAACCATAAAATTAACCCTGGCATTTTCCATTAATTAGATTTTGTCACTTAAAATACAAACAATTGTGCCTTGCCTTCAGTGGTTTATCCATAAATAATAAACAACAGGCCACCGATACTGCATTTTGGACAGTTTCATTCATTCGTTTTGAGTCCAGTCGCTGTCGGCTGTTTACCTCCGACAGCCGCAGTGCATTGTGGTCCATATCGACTCATTAACTGCTCACTACTTTTCAACACTATACTCTTTCCTCTCCGGACATTCAGACACCGCTATATAAACCACTAGCATATAGGGGAATAGTCTGGACATTCGGATGCATCCTACATGAAAAATACACCCGGTGTGGTTTGTATGAGCCTCGGGTTTCGCCGTTGGTCAGTGTTGTCATGGAAACCTCCAGCCCGGCATCGGTGGAGCTGGCCTCGTCTGTGAATGGAGCCTGACCACTCGCTGTAGTTGGACCTTGGGCTCCAGATCTGTCTGATGATAGCGTCGGAGCGAGTCAGCACTTTTCGTTATAGGCACGAGTGTCTCTATAAAGCGCCTCGAGACGTATTCGATTGTGGCCTTGAGCAAATGAAGATGTAATTCACGTAATACTTGTATGAGTAAATAGGCTAATGTATGTTCCCAAGGCCTTTGAACAAATTGTCAAATTGTTAGTTTTACCGTATGTATGAATCTGCTAAAATGTCTATCTCATTAACACGGGGTTTGAGGCGCTTGATCACTTTTCAGTTTTCAGATTATTTGGTGAACGCCTGAAAACCGTGTTTGAATGTGCAACACCCCTCTGAAGCACATCGCCGTCCCGGGGATAAGAGAAAATGGCTAACTTCTGTATGTTTTGGCAGCTGTCCAGTGAAAACAAAGACTCCCAACACAGCCTTCAACACAAGAAATGAAATACTGCGAGCTTCAAAAATCCTAATCCTAATTACCGCTCCTGCTAACCTGATTAAACTGCTGAAATAAGTATACAATGTTGTTCGTGTTGTGATTGGCAGGGAAAGCAATTGTTGTCAAAGGTGTCTGTCAATTACACACAAAAACATAAAACTAAAGCCTTGAAGAACTGATTAAATGTACTTATAAACTTTTTTGGCAACTTTTACTTGATAGAAGAAACGCTTAATTTGTAACTTTTGCTATGAAACCTCAAACCGTGACCTGCACTGTCAGTTTGAGAGCTGAATGTGAGAGCAGAGTTTTCATAGAATATATATTTTTAGAAATAGTTTGCGTGGATATTTAGAATTTTGTATTTTGGTGCTTCACAGTAACAAGGTCCCGGGTCCTTTCTGTGTTGAGTTTGCATGTTCTGCTGAGTCTGCGTAGGTTTCCTCTGGGTGCTCCGGTTTCCCCTACCACTCAAAACATGTACAATAGGCCAGAATGAATGAGAGAGAATGGTTGGTGGTGGAGGCGTAGAACAGCAGCCTCGCTTCCGTCACCACTGAGTATGGAGTGAATGAATCATGTTTACAGTTTTATTAGGTTCATCCATCCATCCATCCATTTTCTTCCGCTTTATCCGGGGTCGGGTCGCGGAGGCAACAGTCCGAGCAGAGATGCCCAGACTTCCCGATCCGCGCACACCTCATCCAGCTCTTCCTGGGAGATCCCAAGGCGTTCCCAGGCCAGCTGAAAGACCTTGTCTTTCCAGCGTGTCCTGGGTCTTCCCCGGGGCCTCCTCCCAGTGGGAGGGGTGACCAGGTTTATTAGGTTCATGTGTTATATATTTTTTTTTTTCAATATAGCGCTTTATCCACCTTGAGAAGGTCCTCAAAGCGCTAGGCATTGTGGGTGAAGTGTCCAAGGACACAACG
>OMNZ01065534.1:0-31269 GCA_900303255.1 Lesueurigobius sanzi | reverse complement strand
TCAGATTGTATTGAGAAGGCTCTGTATTGAGGTACGTATCGTGACGTGTGTATCGAGGTACGTATCATGACCCGTGTATCGAGGTACGTATCGTGACCTGTGTATCGAGGTACGTATCGTGACCTGTGTATCGAGGTACGTATCGTATCCTGTGTATCGAGGTACGTATTATATCCTGACCTGTGTATCGAGGTACGTATCGTGTCATGACATGTGTATTGAGGTACGTATTGTATCGTGACCTGTGTATCGAGGTGCGTATCGTATCCTGACCTGTGTATTGAGGTGCGTATCGTATCGTGACCTGTGTTTCGAGGTGCGTATCGTATCGTGACCTGTGTTTCGAGGTGCGTATCGTATCCTGACCTGTGTTTCGAGGTGCGTATCGTATCGTGACCTGTGTATCGAGGTGCGTATCGTATCGTGACCTGTGTATCGAGGTGCGTATCGTGACCTGTGTATCGAGGTGCGTATCGTGTCGTGACCTGTGTATCGAGGTGCGTATCGTATCGTGACCTGTGTTTCGAGGTGCGTATCATATCGCCAGGTTCTCAAAGGTACACAGCCGTAGTTGATACATAGAAAAATCATTTAAAAGCTACCACTGAACATTAAGGTAAGACTCACTGAGTTCCAATATTCTAACCCTGTAAGAGGCTGCGGTCGGTTGATCCAAAACGCTTGAATAAAACCAAGAAATCACATAAATTCTTCACCTGCTGCACCGCGCTCTCACAGGAAGTCATTAAAGTTTGGCCAATTTCACACGTTTTGGTCTGTATTCTCCTCCACTTACTTTTGGACTTTAGTGTTGTCTTTATAATGACTCTTGTGGGGTTATTATGTCCAAGTGATGCCTTCACAAATCACAAAATTCTCTGCTTTTTCTGTAAGAGCTGCCTTGGGAGCCAGGATACAAAGATAAAGGTAAAGTCAAAAGTGATTGCGGTGCATCGAGGTCGAAATCCTTGCAATCCCCTGAAAGTAACATTGAACTGGCAAAGCAATTTTGGCGTTTAAAATAGATATGTGAAGGAATTAAAACATGCCAACAGCTCACTCGAAGAACGCCCCAGTGCTGTTCAGACAGCCGTCAAAAGCAGCAACCTCCAACATGCTCCACACAAATCCTGTATGCGAAGGATTCCTTGACATTTTGACAAGAGCTTAGAAACACAGTCCCTGCAGAAGAAGCATAATATGTTACAAACATGTTTATGCAGAAGAACTGGTGCATGAGACCAGAACCTAAAAAGACCATGTGAACGAGGAAAGATATGGCATAAAAGATGCATTGCCTTTGCAGCATGTTCTATTTCATTAATGAGGAGTAGCTGTAGAAATGCAAAATGCGTTCGCACTTTCTTGACTTTTTAATCTAAAACTTGCTTTTGCATATTACTGATTTTGTAAGATCACGTTAGAAAATAATATTACTAAGGTAGAAGTAAAAAGTACTTTAGTTATGTCTGCAATAGGTGTAATAGGAATAGAGAATAAACTATTTTTCCTCAGTGTTCTGTTGATTCAATCACTGATAATGAGGCTGATGATAAAAAGTCAAATCAGTCATTTTGTGGAAAGTGCTATGATCCACTAGAGAAGGTCCCGCTTTGTACTAAGTTGAGCATAATAATCATAATAAACATCACTGTATTTTCTGGACTTTATGTCGGCATTTTTCACATAGTTTGGCTGGCCCTGCGACTTATACTCAGGTGCGACTTGTATATTAATTAATATGTTACGTTAACATACCAGACACCTACCCAGTTTGTTGTTTATGCTTCGTGTAATAACCATCAATGCTAACAACCATTATGTTAGCATACCGCACAGCTATTCAGCCTGTTGTTCTCTATTCTGTTGTTATTATTATAACTTGCCTTTCAAGATGAAATGTCTGTTCTTGGTCTCAGATTTTGTAAAATAAATGTCCCTAAAAAAATGTGACTTATAGTCCAGTGCGACTGTTTTTTGGCTGGTGCGACTTATACTCCAGAAAATACGGTACATCAAATAATATTCTAAAGTTAAATATGAGTATTGTTGGATTATTGGATTTGCGGTGTACATAAGCATCATATGACTATATTTCTCATTCGAAATGTCCTTGTTTGCTGTAATTTTAGGCCCACTGCCTTTTCTATACATAGAATATTGAACACATTGAACACTAATGACCTCGTGTACACCATCCTTGCATCACACTTAAGGCTGATCACACAAACATCATCTTCACTGAATTATGAATGGATTATTTCCTTCCCTTCTTCAACTGCACACGGTCTGAACAGTCCTATGTAGACAGATCCCCACGGTCTGTGTTTGCTCGCATATAACTGGATCCATACAGACTGACAAATGCCTTATGTACAGTGTGAGAAATGCCCTGGGCCTCCGCGCCGGTGCAGCAGAAGGTCAATGACATGCATGAAGTGTGTGAGGTGTCACACTTCACTCTCCTCTCTGTCTGTCCATCGTCTCTGCAGGGACCTGTGCTCACATGGACTCAGCGATGGGACTGTCGGCTCAAGGCTAAGTGTTTGCATCTTGGAAAAGGTTTTCAGGGAGCAGAAAATAGCATTAGAGCATTAGAGGATACCTTTTCTTTCACCGATCAGAAGCTGGAACTCGGTCTAGGTGGAAATGTGCGGGCTTCTCTCATAATGCTCCTTATTAAGTGTAAAACAATAGGCTTTTAGCAACAGTCTGAAAGGAATAGGCCATTGTTTTACATACTGAGATATGTTCTTACCTGAGCTTAGACGAGTTGATGCGTACCGGTCTGGTTTTTGTGTGTGCCGTGAGTCACGTGAATAGACTGAAGATGTTGTTAGCATTAGCCTCTCCCAGTGTATTCCTATTGTCCAAAACGGGGGTGAAGTTAGAAGCCACCAAACTCTTCCACGTTGTCCCTATTTAAATACGTTTCTGTGAGTAGTTACACGATCTAGGAGTGAAGATATTACTGCGCAGACATCAAAGTGCTCTGAAGGAGTACCCCCATTTTGGACCATAGGATGCTGGGAGAGGCTAATGCTAACAACATCTTCAGTCTATTTAGGTTTCTCACGGCACACACAAGAACATAATCTCAGTATGGAAAAAGTGGCCTATTCCTAAAGCAGGGGTCTCCAACCTTCTTTACCCAGTGAGCTACTTTTTCGTAGCATAAATGGCAGTGAGCTACTTGTGCTTCAAAGAAACACGTGTAACTAGGTCTAGGACTGCCAAGATGATAAGTTAGCACAATATCAGAAAATGACTGTAGTTTACACTTTATACTTTGGTATATTAACCTAACTGTTTAGAGATGCTTTGTTCAGAACAAAAAAACACATTTAGAATTTGACTCGTCAAGCATCTGTAAAAATGTAGAAAGCCGAGCTACTTGGAAAGGGCTGGCGAGCTACCGGTAGCTACTGAGCTACTGGTTGGAGATCCCTGTCCTAAAGGCTTGAAAATGTCTTCATTTTAGTCATCAGTTTCATTATTCCTTGATCATGTATTGTTCCATAATGTAATCACATACTCCTTTCTAAATCAGATTTAAAGGTAGCAAGATGGTGCAGATGAATTGTTTGTTTGGCTTGTTTAGTTTTACTTTACAGGTAGCAAGATCATTCTGCCGACACCCTTCAGGAGCCTGACCACCTCCAAGTGCTTTGAAGATGGTTGAACCCAAGTGTTAATACTATTCTTAGATCTATCAAACCAATTCCATTGCAGTCTCCCTCAATAAAGAAAGGTGATCACAGGCGACGGCTTTTTGAGAAATGTAGACATTGAAGACTGGACCACGGGCCGTGACACCGCTGTGGTATGCTGGTCCACACACAGACACCCAAGGGCGACTCACCTGCGCCGAGCTTTGATTCAGCGCTGATCAATAGAGAGGAGGCCTTTGAAGTGGCAGCCAGTGTCTTGGTCAAGAGTTAGTGCAGCTGACAGGACAAGACTCGGACTTAGGGAATCAAAGAGTTGCTAAGCGCAGCAGACTCCCCTCTCACAAGATGACATGTTCTTGCAATAATTCTGCCTCGGTAAAACATGGTCTGAACCTGGAAGACTTACATCTGAGCTGGGGAAAATCCTACACTTCATCTGTGCAAAGTAAGACGTGTGTAGGATTCTGCGTGGTTCTATAAATAAAAAGGGACTTGTTTAAAAGGCACCTCACATACAAATGTAAATGAGGAAGTCATAGTTTTACTCAAATAAAAGTAATAATAATGTACACATTTGCAGATGCTTGCATATTTTCATTTTTTTTTTTTTTTTTACTACTGTTAGTTTTGTGCCAGTAAATTCCACAAATAATCTTTGATACTGTCTCACATTGTATTAGAAGTATTAAGTCTGCTCCCACAGGATTTCCTTCTATTAGCCATCTGTCCGCATCGTGTCACTATTCAATTATTTCTTTATTTTTGACCTACCTTTACACAGTATTGTACAAGTCTGCACTTTTGCATTTTTATTACTATTTTATCATGTGTCTGTTATTGTGATGGTTTTATTGTGATTATATGTCTGCAGCTAAGCCGCACTATGTACCCAAGACAAATTTCCCCTTGAAGGGACAATAAAGTTTAATTCATTCATTCATTCAAGTGACAAAGAGCAATGTATAAAGTCTTGCTAAATTAAATCTACAATAAAAGTCAATCAAATCAATCAATCAATCAATCAATCAATCAATCAATCAATCGATTCATTTGTTTTTTGTAAGACTCAATACATATGACTTTATGATAAAATAAGAATTACTACAGTAGCAGAAGCACCAGGAGTACAAAAACTATGAAACTTGTTTTGAATATTTTTACTTCACCTCTTTAGGAGCATTGTCGGCATAAACAAATGCACATAATCAAATAACCATGACAACCTTATAATTTTGGATTTTTTTGTTTTGATTGTTTGTTAAAAATATATAGTGATGTTAATTTCACTGTAGATACAGCTACTGACATAATGTGTGTTTCACGAAGCAAAATATTCCAAAGTTTCACTTTTGTGCCAAAGATTCCGCCTGGACTTTTTAAAAATATAAAACATGTATAATTTTTCAGTGGTTTGATCTAATGGCATTCTGCAGGCTGCAGGGGGCCCCAAATAATGTGGATTTCACCATTTTAGTTGCTTCTTGTGTACATATGTGTTGTTGTTGTTGTCTTTTAAGGAGGAAATTAGATTTTTTATTATATAATAATAATATTCTTGCTCTGTTTTTACTCCAGCAGTAAGCCCCAAGGTCCAACCTTTTACTTGCTAAGATTAACCATGTACACCTTCCAGATGCTGAGAAAAACCTCAATCAATACATACAGTACATAGCATTTTCAAGAAAAAAAGGCCTAAGACAAGAAGCGGTCAAAACTCAGCCCCAACATGTGATAGGAACTAATAAACAAATACCCTGTACAGTCGAAACACACTGAAATGTCGAATTTACCACTGCGCATGCGTCCAGTGCTAGTTTCTCGTAGAAAATCGTTTAGACTTTGTATTAAATAATATGCATGATGTAACCCTCATCCTAAACCTAATCCTAACCTTAATTGACTTTTATCATAAACAGTTTTGAATGCAAATACATAGTTTAGTCTATATTATGTTGAGGTTTAGGGTTATCATGTATATTTATGTTATACAAAGTTTAAACGCTGTTAATAGTGATTTTCTACGAGAAACTAGGGCTGGACACATGCGCAGTGGTAAAGTTAGTGCCTCTCGACAAAGTAGTGCGTCTCGACTGTACAACCCCCTCTTCAAAAAAAAAAAAAAAAACATGTTTCTTACCTTTATCTGGACTGTGGATCCACTTGGCAACAGTCCAACTACAGATGTGCTCATTTAGTCCATAAGGGTTCACAAATGTAAAATATGCTAATAATATATCAATTTTGCCAAAAGTTGACCAAAATGTGGCTCCAAATAGGTGGTCAGATTAAATTCTTGCTTCAGCATACAAGCATGCCTTTCATAAATTAAAGTCATTGACAACGGTTTGGGCGTATTGATTTACTCGCCGCCTTGGCCAACCTGCGGAGATGCTGGAGCGCAGTTTGGTCCTGAGCCAGCCTCCTCTCACTCGAGCTGACATGTTAAATTCCATCTCCGACATGAGCGGTGCGGCGGGCCATTGTCTGTTTGGGCCCGCGCCACCTCTTTGTAACTGTATTGTATTGTAGGGGTTGAACTCTGATCCCTGCTCTTGTCGCTGCAATTACAGAATACAGACGCAGAGCATCTGTGTTCCCCGGAGGAATGCAAGTGTAATGTAGCATAGCGCATTATGTTCTACCAGGTCAAAATTCCCCCCAAACAATAACTGGACAGTGTATTATGTGCTAATGAAGACAGCAACAGTGCAATGGTTACGGTGTCTGAGGCGATTAGTCCATTCCGATGGGGAGAATCTAATTAGCAATTCTGCAAATGAGAAAAGTTGGTAATTTCCTTCTGATTTGCTGCATGGGCATTCTCAGCAAAAGTTTTAATAACATTCATTTACAGCTCTGTAATCTATAACAGAAGTTGTATTTATACGTATAGGTTGGGTGCACTTTCCATTATGTGATGAGGTCATGAGCTCAAATGAAAGGCAGGTGACAACACAACTCTATGGGAGAGAAACAGTTTCTGACTGAAATCTCAGAAAAGAAAATTGACAAACATGAAACTGATCATCATTTTTTTTGAAAAAGGCTTGTTGGAGCTGATACACGTGGAAGAAACCAGCAACAGTTTTTAAAAGATTTTAATATGCATTAGCCCAGTACAATAAAGGCTTTAACGTAAATAAAATAGAGAATTAAAACAGAGAATTACACTGCCTGGCCAAAAAACAAGTCACCACAAAAAAAAAAGTCACACGCACATTAGGCCCTTTAGCTTTGATGACCGAAAATGTCCAAAGTTTTATTTCCATCCAGTGTGGCATTCATTTTTCACTACGATTTTGTATTGATGATGAAGAGTGTGAACACTGAGCAAAGCCTTCTCCAGCACATCCAAACTATTCTCAGTGGAGTTAAGATATGGATACGGTGGTGGACAATCCATGTGTGAAAATGACCATTCACACTCCTGAACCGCTCTTTCACCATATGAGCCTGATCCTGGGATTGTCATCTTGGAATATGCCTGTGCCATCAGAGAAGAAGAAATCCATTGATGGAAGAACTCATAAATAGTAATTCAGGATGTTCATGCTTCAGCTGATCTCATTCTTTGGGCATATAGTGTTACTGAACCTAAAACTGACAAACTGCATCAACCCCAGTTCTATTTGCTTAGTTAAATCCAGGTGATGACTTTATTTTGCTTTGCTTTGGTTCTTGATTTTTCAACTTTATGTTCCCCAAACGCCAAAGAGCACCTTCCCCAAAACTCTGAGCACTTTGTGTCCAGTTTCTCTCATGAAACTGATGATTATTTGGTGTGATTGGATTCACTAACCTGTCATAATCATCTTAGGGCTGAAATGCCTTTCTATTTGCCAACATTATGCACATGTTTTTGAATATGATCATCACTTTTGAACCTGAGGGTCCTCATGCAGCTGGAGCTCCACAGGAAATGACGTCACCTACACTTTCTTCCACTTCCATAGCCATCCTTATGGCTATGGTTAGGTATAGGGTTGGATTAGTTAGTTTGAACCGAACAGAGTAAACTACTTTATAGAAATCAGACGTTCAGATAAAAGTTTCAGACTCTAATACATCACAGAACAGAATAGTCCAGTCTGTGTACATTTACAATTAAGAAAGTGCCTCTCTGAAGATTAAAAACCCCTTATGTCTGGCGAAGGCTGATTGTGTGGATACAAAACATGGTTCAAAATTCCTAAATTCACTTAGATTCAGGCCTGGACTCCACTGTTCCTGCTGACAAGTGGCACCCAAAGTGGATTACATTTCCAGACTGTGCACTGTAATTACTCCGGACACTGCCAATAGTGGCAAGGTTGGCCAATTGACCACCAAGCACTGGGCTTTTTCATCATCCATTTAACAATCAATATGAGGACCTTCAGCTCATCAGCTCGGCCTATCTGTGGACAGGAAGAAATCACATTGAGTGGAAGTGGCCACACACAAGGAAGGGTTAGAACAAGATGAAATCATATTTTCCCTTCGCTTCTCCCGGGTCGGATACAAGGAGAGAATGGATTAAAGGGCTTCCAGCAAGCAGCAAAGATTTCCTTCCAAAGACAAAGAAGAAAGTCCACATTGTGAAACGTAACACCAACGCGCAGTGGAAACAAGTGAAGAAAATATCCCACAAGACTACAAGCAACGGAGATGGCATGAATAATACCGCACTGCTCACTCAGAGGGAAAATAGGCAGTGGTTGATATGGCCATGAGTCTTTTTTTACACAAAATAAAAATATCAATACTAATGGTTCAATGGGTGCTATACATGGATACTCAGAAAAGAAACACTGCAACATTCATGGCCAAACTGCTTTATACTTATAGACATCGTGGTATTTCAATGAATGCTTTAGTCAGAAGTGCATAAAAGCTCATATTGATCCACACATTAAACTCATTGTGGAACTAAACTAAACGTTTTCATTCGGATCTTGGGAACTTAAGATAAGATAAGACTTCATTGATCTCACAATGGAGAACTTCACTGATCAGCTAAGATCACACTGGTTCAAAGGTGAATTAAGCCTCCTAATAACAATGCTAGTTTTGTTCTTATAGCCAGATTTGTGTGTTTACTTCATACCTTGACAACTTTGGATGCTTCTGCTGCCTTTCTCAGAAGTGCCGATCGTCAGGCTGTCAACCGGGACGAGGGGGCATAGCTACTTTCTCACACCCGGGATACAGTTCTAGCATTATCAGGTCTAATTTTTTTCTTAGCCATCGCCCTAATCCATAGTCATCACCTGCTCCAGTCACTCCCACGTAGAGGTGCTTCTCTTGTGTTCATAGTGTGTAAAATAACAAAACCTGTACTGTACATGTATGTAGAGAAGAAGACCGACTACAGGACCAAGAGATGAGCCTTATCCATTTGCAAGGGGCTATAGAAAGGCACAACCTTCTGCACCTGGAACCTGGAACAATAAGAATAAATCAGGCTTATTTTAGAACTAGGTGTAATATACCAGATCAAAACTTACGTCACATGAAACCTTAAAGTTATAACCAGGTTTTGTTTAGCAAACTATTGCTCTTCTTCTCTCTCTCTCTCTGTCGACATTTAATTTTAGCCCCATGTTTGGCACCACATTTCATCTCCCATCCCCTCATTATTATGCTGATACAGGTGCTATTTCAGCCCTGTCTTCCGTCGGAGCTGAAATATCTCCACATGAAAGACAAATATGGTTGAAACACACCTTCGGTATTGGATGATGAATGAGTGTGTGTCTCTGTGGGGGGGCTGTGCTGTGACTGAAGAGCGAATGAAGAGAGATCTTAGCTTGTTCCTGCTCTGTTCATGACATGCTTCCTTTCCCCCCCTTCCTCCAGTCAACGCCTTCATCTTCACACATCGGGAGGAAGTGAGTGACGTCTTCAAAAAGCATCTTTCAGAGCGCGCCGATCCCGTCTGTGTGCAATCCGATTGATTCATTGTGCTCAACTTTTGTACAATATGAAGCGAACAACTGTTTTACAAAAGGATACTTGAAATCAGAATTAGACGGCGTACAGGACAGTGATGCAAGCGATGTTATGGGAAAACGTATAGAATATCCTACAGGAAGGAGGACGAGAGGTGAACAGGGCTTTTGAATGAGATTATTACCAGTTCATTTACTTATGTAGCAGTGTGACACCCCCCCAGGCCCCCACACACATACTCACTCTGGCTATTTCCTATCTACCTGCACGCCCTGAGTGTGTGTGGTTTAATTATTCTTTCTGCAGCTAAGGTTAATCTTTACTATCTAGCTTAACATGTATGTTGCAGTTGTGTTTTGCAACCCCTCATTTGTACAATTTACACAAAAAAGGAACTACTGTATGTGTAAGACAAGACAAGACCTTAACCAAGCAGTGAGTGCAGGGTTAAGGTCCATGTGTCACGAGGCTAGATGCTCATTCTACAGCAGGAGAAAGATCGGAACCCAATCAAATCAATTTCCTCCACCACCTCCTATCTCTAAGTGCTTATAATTGCCCCTTTGAAACTCTTAGATTAAGATTATGCTTTAAAACCCATATTAGACTGAATAAATTACCACAGCTATTCCCAAAGTCGTCGCAGCCCCCTTGTTGATCCAAAAGTCTAATAGGGCTCCCCCAATAATACAAATGAACTCTTTTTGTATTTTATTGGAATGAATACTGTATATGGAAAACATTTTGAGGCCCCCTTGCAGTGCCTCAGTGACCCCCAGTGCAATACCACAGCCCCCGCCTTGCATAGCTCTCTGGAATAAGTTTGTAGACTAAGAAAGTTTAATGGTCGTAATGAAGCGGCTTTACTGTGAGGCTCCCGGTGGATTTCTGAATTACATTTTAAACTCTGCTGATCACATTTAGGTCTGGTAATGGCCAGGCCGGAGCGGATTACACACCTCATTCATCTGCATTGGGGCCTCAGCTCCATGTGCTCTGACAGTAACGGCACAGTGCTCTTAGATGTCCCACACTAAGTTAAATTAAAATACGACTGAGCCGCCGCAGCCAGAGCTCTGGAGTTGTCCAAGCAGCTCGTGTTAAAACGTCTACAACTCATTCTAGTTCCTGGCTTTAGAGTCAATATAGAATTGAACTTGTCCCGACATAGTATTTGCGTCAGTTGTAAGCCTTAGTGTGATGGAGTTATTAAATTAATTCAGTGTAAACCCTCTAAAAGGATCATCACGTTACTGATCTGGTTAATAATACCCATAAAGGAATTGTTAAACATGAAAAACTTTTTATACCTTACTTTTACCTTTGTCTTTGTCTTGTACAGAATGGCAATACATAGTTGAATGCATTTTCACAATTCAGATGTAATCAACACTTAGCTCTGCAGTGGTCTCTGGAGATGAAACCGGTTTGTTGTTATTCTGGAATAACATTGCACATATTTGGACTTAATCCAAAGGTCACAAGCCAATTACACTAATGAAAATGCCAATAGAGTATTTACATGCATTTGCTCTCATAAATTGCTAGACTTGAAGCACAAGCTAAAAAAAAACAAACCTTTGTCTGTGCTTGTAAATTGACTGTCTGCGGGTAATCAATCAATCAACCAATTTATTTTTGTAGAACCCACTTTCACGGCAGCAGTCACCTCACAGGACTTCACAGACCTCAAAACAGTGAGCAAATGTAATGTCCGTAATATCTAAACAAAATCAGCCGAGAGTATCCTCCATCCTTATGTAGCCCAGTCTAAAATTCACCATTTTGACTAAGCTGACTTGATCCTATATTGCGCTGTAAAAGATCTGTCATTTTAAAAGACAGCACTACAGCATGATCAGATGTTGCCTACCATTTGTGTCAGTGTGAGTGGGTTGTTAGTGTTATTCTCTGCCCGTCCACTTGGGGCGCTAGAGCTACACTATAAGAACCACTTTCCTGTGTTCGTCCTCTGGCCCTTGCACTTCCGGATCGATTCTGGCTGGTAGCGGTGTCCTAATATTAAGGCTAATATTAACGAAATGATTGAACTAGTCCTTGTCACAGCCTGATGAGTGAAGTGGCCTGATCCGTGGATAAATTCAATGTGCGCATGCTCCAGCCTCCGCACTGGGTTGCCGGCAAATACAGCAACAGGTGTCGGACATACTCATGAGTACAATCGACAAGCCTGATCGGGTATTGAGAATGAGGAGTTGACGTCACGGTACAGAGCCCCTCCCCCGCTAGATGACGATGCGCCATCTTTATTGGGCGGCAACACATTGTTCATGTTCTTAAGCCGGCAACAGTAGAGGAAGAGGAAGTTTAATTATGCCTGGAAACCACTGCTGTGTTAAAAACTGTCCTAGCACCTCTCACGATAGAAAGGGGAAACGTAGGAACAATGGGTTACAGTTTTTTAGTATTCCGAAATAGATACAGAATCGAGGAGAGCAAGGCTGACTGCAACCTCGTCTTAATGTCATTACGCTGGCTTAATTAATGCATAATTATCCATAAACCTCCCTCTAAGTAAGCTGTGCCTTGTTGAATATCCAGTGTAATAGGGTAAACGCATTACTAGTCTTTTATTTTATCATTGGTCCAGGTTTTAGTTTTAGTCACTTTAAATAGGCTCCACGTGTCAAATGCATGATCAACGAGCTCCAAATTACTACACGCTACAGCCAGGGCCGACTGGGACCTATTTGGTGATGAAAATTATGAGACAACAGATGAACAGGATTACAAACCTCAAGAGAGAGACGGGAGAGAAAAAGAGCAGCTGCACGATCCTCTTGGTGGAAAGGTAAGCTCATGCTCCTGAGTGGACCACTTTACTCCAAACTCTCCTTTCATTTGATAGTTGTCCATGACTTGGTAGAAGTAAATTGTTTCTGCTCGTTGCTAGCTGATAAGTCCATATTTCAAACGTGTTTCAGCAGCTTGTTCGATGTAAACAAAAGAGTCATTTCTACTCCGTAAACTCGCGTTTACATGGTCCGCTCCCGTTTGATTGACAGGTAGCCGCCCCCTCCCCGACCTCTGACCGGCTCTGACCCTCCCTAGATCACACCAAATCGGCACGTGATCACTCATTCTCAATATTCAATGTGCGCAAGTGCTAGCCAAAGCACGGCTTTGCTGGCAAACACAGCAGTGACAGCACAGACAAAAATCACTACAGTAAAAAGAAGACATCAAATAGCAATTCTTAAAATAATGTCCAGGATGAAAATATTCAAATAGCTGTACATTAAAGTATTGTATCTGCTCTTTGTTTTTAAGGCCAGACGCTGCAGATGAAAAGGAAACAATGCTGTGTATAACAGACATAAATAATGTATGAGAAAAAAAGTATGGGAATTTCTGTAATTTTATCTTTTCATTAAAAAGTAGGCCATTTTATGCATAAAGAAAAAGAAAGTTCAATTACTACGTCTATTTTATCCTTTTACATAAGAGGCATTTACATTCAAGATATTCACAAGTTCTTGTCAACATCTTGAATGCAAAATAACAATTGATTTTGGTTTGAAAGAGGTGACAGAACTAGCACTAGGACAGGTCTGCAGATCATGAGTGAGGCTGGTCCCGTGGCAGGTGATCCGGTGCTATCTGTTGGTGCCAGGCTGAAGGCCCATGTCCGAGCCCTTATCAGCCTGCAAGCTGTGCACCTGCCGCTTGCTCTTCACTCCTCAATCAATCAGCATTTAGCACTCAATAGACTGCAGCGCCACGACACGGGCTACACACCACACCACCGGAGATACTGGAAACACTGGAAAGGCAGAGAAAGATGGGGAAAGGCAAAGGAAAAGAAGGGTGGACGTGTGTGAGACAGGGTGAGACATGTGATTGTAAACGTTAGCATTTACATTTTAATATAGAAGGATACAAGCAGTAAGTTACTCTCATGTTCTGATATGTTGGTGTACGCTCACAGTCAGCCAAGAGTTTTCCTTTGTGGCACAATGACTGAGAATAAAGTAAGATAAGACAAGACCAAGATTCTTCTTCGGATCAAGTAATTCAATCAATCAATCAACCAATTTATTTTTGTAGAACCCACTTTCACGGCAGCAGTCACCTCACAGGACTTCACAGACCTCAAAACAGTGAGCAAATGTCATGTCCGTAATATCTATATTCAACTGGTCAGCCCTCTGCAGACTTAAGGCGAGACATTGCAGGTGAACAGGGAAGATTTTAAATTGAGTGATATCAATATGAAACTTTTGCTGTATATTACTGACAGAAATATGAGGAAAAAATGTAGGAGAAGAAGAGGAGCTTTATTTATATTGCGCCTTTCACAGACATAGTCACAAAGCGCTTTTTACATGAGATGATTTTGCATTCATTCCCCCCTTGAGGCAGACCTTCCGACCACCACCACACTCACTCACCCAGACATCATTCATCCTGCCTATTGTACATGTTTTTAGTGGCACACCCAGAGGAGTACATGCAAACTCCACACAGAAAGGCCCCGTACTGGCCTGGGATCAAACCCGGGACCTTCTTGCTGCGCTACCGTGCTCCGTATTGGAAGATTTCTGTCCTTTTATGTTTTCCTATTAAATTTAGATATTGTCTATATTTTTGGTGACGAAATTGAAATAATGGATAGAGCACAGTTTAAATTTATAGTTTTCATTTGTGGACATATTAGGTACAAAGAAGAGCTTGGATATTTTGTTTAGTTTTTCAATAAAATAGTTATTCAGTTCAGTTCATCTTAGCAGAGAGAAGAGGTGGCGACAGGGATTATTATTGAATAAATTGAAAAAAATCAAATTTCGCCTTGTTTTTTTGTGATTCAAAACTCAATAAATCAGGCTCGGAATTGAATATTGAAAAGTCCCTCAAAATCCCTCAAAATCCCTCAAAATAACCTTCAAAATAGTTAAGTCCAAGACTGTAAAGTTTAAAGTGGAGATGCTTTTGCCACAATGTGAGAAAAATACATTTGGAAAGGTATTTGTTTCCAGGTGAAAGTTTATATGTTAAGACAGAAATAAAACTAGCTCAAAATCTGAAAGCATTTTTCCCTATTGCCCGTAGTGTCTCCCCTTAATACTTTTGGAGGCAAGGAGTAAGACTTACTGTAAAACAATTACAAATTTAAGTTGTATTTCCTTTTTTACTTTCTCTGCCCCTATTGATTACATGGCTGGTTTATAAATATAATAAAGATGACAATAAAATATATTTTCTGTAGTATTCACAATATCTTGTGTAATACTTGTGTAATAGTAGTACATATGCTTATTGGACCTGGCAGAAAAGCAGAAAGAAAGTACAAAACATGTGATGAATCCAATCTAATGGCTACAAACATAAATAGTATTTTTACAAACCGTCACTCCCCTAACCGTCCACTGTTGTGCATCAAATAAAAAAACAACCTGAGGCGCAAAACATGAGAAAATGAAAATGTCCATATTTTTCCTCGAAACGTGTCCTTTTCTGCAAAAACGTTTCATTAATAATAATTCAGGAGCTCATTGAGATGCAGCCGTTTGGTTTCACGCTCGGAGGCTAGATTAATTTAAAGAGGGAAGTGGGGGATCAGACAGAGAAGGAGAGGATGAAGTGCGCGGCTCTCCTCTCGCATGGATTTAGATGTGACGATGGGCGCTTTAGGAATCTAAAGTGGTAGGAATTATGAGCGAGCGGGGAGAGGAGAGGGCCCGGCTATGACCTGAGAAAGGAGAGAGGGGGGCAGGCTGGATCTGCGTGGGGAAATCTTAGAGTGCCTTTGGGTAACCCTGCACACGAATGTCAAAGCTTTAACTGTTCACATGACGTACCTTTCTCACTCACATTTATTGAAGTGCCTTGCCCAAGGACACAACAGATTGCATATAAAGTGACAAAATGTAAAAAAAAAAAAAAAATGAATGTATGGCTTGAATGTATGGTTTTATTTTGTCAATATATTGGTTGATTTGTGCAGAGGGTGTTTTCAATATGTTGGTTAGTAGACCCTTTCGCTGCTTACATCATCAGCTGGAGGCAGGAAGTGAGCAAGAGAAATAAGATTAAACTAAAACTAGGGATTATAAGTGTAAAACTACAACTAAAAAATGTCATCCTGTTGTGGCTTAAGGAGCAAGAACAAGAGGAATGACATTTGAGACGATAAAATAAGGTTTTATCTGATATTTCCAACAACAGTTAGACATGTTTATTGTGTTTATTGACAACAGCTACAATGGAAATAGATAGGAATGTAGCTTTCCATTTCCAGCTAAGCCCGGGATGTTTACAAACAATGAAAGGGTCTATAAATCAGACTAATAAATATTGAAAAATCCCTCGAAACAAGCCTTCAAAAGTTAACCAGTTGAAAGGCATAGCATAGCATAGCATGCAGCCTCATAGTCATCCTACCTATCAAAAAGTCTGTCCTCTTCCCGTCTTGTGTGTCAATGTGTGCCACAACAAACAGTACAATGGCCACAAGCTTTTATCAAGTAACTTTACTTACGATTGACGTCTTGTTATAGTCCAAAACAGCACACAGCCCAATGTGTTTGGTCCCATTCTGTCCAAATCCAAATGTTGGTTGTGTGGACTGTAAGGCGCTGGGTCGTATTTGCAGTTGTCACCCTGGAGTGTCGACCGGAACACCACTCGAGCCAGGATGAATATTCAGGTGGAACTTAAGGGCAGACTCAAGTTGACTAAACCCCTCTGGAGACAATGATGAGGACACCGGGCTGTATTTTAACGTCTTGTATTGAACATCAGCAGACAGAACGGCTTGTGGTTTTACTGGGAGCTACTAAAGTGCAGATGTTGTTGCCAGAAAAATGCCTTTTGAGAAAAAGGTCATTGAAGTTCACAACATAGTTATATGAATATGGAGAAACTATATAAACAATAAATACAGTCCTTATTGCAAAGATTAGGTCATTTATTTGTTTCCAGGTGAAAGTGTATACTGTATGCTACACTGAACCAAAACAAAAAAAAACTTTGCTCTGCCTGCTGTGTCTCATTAACAAGGACGATTTGCATTATTCTAAGTGACTTGGAGATATATACATTTTCCAGAAGTTAACTGTCACTCATGATGTCTAACGGCAAAAGGAACCCACTTCCAACTTGATTTTCTGTCTTTATGTCAAAAATATACATTCAACTTTGAACGCTATTGCCATTTCCCCCCAGAAATATCAAAATAATAGCTTGATATTCAGGTAAAGTTTCTTCTTAGGGGTAAATCATGCATATTGTTGACTTCTGTAGCATGTTGCATAAACACTCTTGGCATTCAGTCTAAAACATATCTCGGCTGGCTTCCCTGAGGATTTGACTTTACAATGGCCTCTGTTTATGCACTGTGGAACTGTTCATGCGCCTAATTAATTATCTCACGCCAAATCTATAATTAGAGCGCCATCCAATAGAATGTAATCACCTTTAACATACGCAATTTCACTGAATATTGTTGTTGAAAATATCGGTGGTAGCCCGTACTGTGTTTGACCCCTCTCCCTGCGTGTTGCCCGGCACAGCGCTTGTCGAGTTGTTTACCCTGCAGGGCTCAACGACTGCAGGCGTGTCGTGTGTGTGTGTGTGTGTGTGTGTGTGTGTGTGTGTGTGTGTGTCGCTGTGCTGTAGTTGTGTGTATTGTGTCGTTGCGTGTTGCAGGACGATGTTCATTAGTGGCGAAGGCAGCTGCACTCGGGACAGGGCCCACTGTGAGCCTCTCGACTACCGCTGGTCCACCAGAGCAATGCAGCGTTGAACAAGAGAAGGAACAGCACAGCGGGGAATAAAGGGCAGACTAAAGGCAGGACACTAGAGATTTTGGTTTGCCAGACTAAATATCAGGATGGGCGTAGGTTTGAGAGGGGACATGTACCCACCAATATTTCAAGATGACAGCGAGGTCACCACCAACACCATGGGAAGATATTCTCACCGTGTGATCTTTAGATACTTGGGCCCAATTCCAATTCTCTTTTGTACCCCTACCCCTTCGCCTTAGCCTTATCCCTCAGCCTTCGCCACTGGCTTTAAACTTTAAACTTCTCTTCTTTGGTTTAACTCTTATCTTCATCATCGTCAACAATGTGTTTCATTTAAAGACAGTTATTCTGATTATCAGTCCATAGATAGAGGTGTGCCCCAGGGTTCCTCTCTTGGTCCTCTTTTATTTTCAATTTTCATCTTTTGGTTTTGATTGAGGACCCTCTTGAAAATGAGATGGTTGCATCTCAAGGGGCTTATCCTCTCAAATAAATAAATATCAAATATCAAACAGAGGACTATGGGCTAGGGCTGAAAGACAGCCCTAAGAAATGGGACAGCCCTCAATATATGTCTGCATTTTAAAAAAGCACAGATATGGTGGAGTTAAGCTAGTTTTTGTTTTTGTAGAACACATTTATATGAAAGTAAATTAAAAAGCATTGATTGGTCTCCACTAAAGCAGTTCAGTAACTTATGACAGACAACAGCAGCATTTATTTATCGCCTAAACACGGTTCACCTTCTCTTTCCCTGTCTGTGTGTCGCCGCGCTGATACGCACTGCTGCTGGCCTGGCCTCCCCAACAGCGGTGAGACCCGCTGCTCGCTGTGCACTGGCCAGCAGGCAGAGGCTGATTCCACAGCGGGTGACAGTGCACCCATCGCGGGGAAAGACAGCGAGCAGGTTCCGCTCTGGACCCGGGGCTTTGACAGAGAGGGCCCAGCCAATTGCAGGGGAAGACATGCAGGCTGCTGTGCTCCAGGACCCCGGGCTTTAGACACAGTAGACTGCTGCCAGCACATCAATAGCGGGGGGAAACACCGCAGACTACGGTCAGTGAGGCAGCCCCTCAAGTCATAACAATAGCGGCATATAGAAATTCTGAGATAGAATCCAACACGTAAAAGACGCGTCACGTGTAACTCCATGTGGAAAGTCAGCGCAGATGAAAGGGGCATTTATGGCAGCAAGGCAAAACGTAAAAATCACATTTACAAATTTCAATTGTGGCGCCAGCGAACAAATACACAAACGAACAGTCCTATAACTTCGTAAATGTTGTTCAAGAGGTTTTTGATGATGCTTATGAGAATGTTTATTTCACCAGCTTGTTTCAGTGTCCTCTTACCCCTTTCGCTGTAAGTCTGCATCTGAAAAAGCTTAGCCTTCAGGGGTATTAGGCCCTCACCCTTAGCCCTCTCCCTCGCTGCAAAAGATAGGGTTAGGCAAAGATTGTTCAGTCTTCATCTGTACTCTGCAGTTGAAGTGTAGGACGATTCACTTTTTAAATCCAAAAAGCTTTGTCAGCGAATGAACAGAATTGACACGCTCATGGATTTTTAAGACAAAAACCAGTAGGAGGAGTAAATCTCTAAGTCCCACCTGTCTTGGTTCTAAAGGTTGGAAAGCATATTGGCCTATTCACACTTTGATTACTACTCATTTGTTGCTCATGAACCTGGGCTTTGTTCTAAGGCAGTTAATACTCAGACAGAGACCACACCTATGTCATGCTATTGAAGCTGGTGGATTGGCCAGGGCACGACCTGGTGTGAACAGCCTTAGAACAAGGCCCAGGTTGAATCAATAGGAAGGTAACGAGCAGTAATCAAGGTGTGAATATGCCAATATGTTTTTCCAACCTTTAGAACCAAGAGAGCTGGGACTTAGAAGTTAGCTCCTCCTACTGGCTTTCGTCTTAAAACCCATGAGCGTGTCAATTCTGTTCATTCGCTGACTAAGATTTTTGGAAAACGAGCGAAACGTCCTACACTTCAACTACAGAGGACAGATGAAGACTGAAGAATCTTTACTTTAGATACTTTACTGATACTTTAGGCTCAGGGAGAGGAGGGTCCACATCACAACACTTTTTTATTGTGTTAAATAGTCGTGTATTTGCGGAGATCTCCCCATTTTTGGGGCACAGTCCGTTTATGGAGCGTAATTACATACACGCATTTGCATGTCAATCAATTTAATTTATTTTTCTATGTGCGGACCACGCATTGTCTCTGTGCTTAATTAGATCAGATAATTTACTCAAAAACAATCAGAAAGTAGTTGTTGTGCTCTTAGTTTTATTATTTATTAAGTGTGAGAGGAGAGAAGAGCTGCCTGTTCCCTGAGCGCAGCAGTGAGGGGAGGAGCTCCACAGGTGAGACTGCATTCACATAAATACAAAGTTTACATGTCAGGGTGTGTAAACTTATACATTTGATAGAATATGAATGATAACATAAAAGCCTTTATTTCACTCATGGTTAGTGGTTGCGTGAAGTCATTTAATGCCAAAAACCTGTGTTTAAGCTTTTCATCTAGAAACTAGCCACATGTCCCTAATCAAAAGTTTACATACTGTGCATCTTCAAACAAAGACAAACTTTTGTCAGAGAGTCCTGTATTTCAGCTGAAGTGAGTTTTTCTTTGCTCCTGAACAATTTTCCTGGCAGTTGTTGAAGGTCATGTAAATGTAACCATGTTACACATATCACTGAATTATCATTTTCAGCATAAAGTTCTCACATTTAGCCCCCAAGTTCTTTACCATTGAAATGACAGAAACATTGATTAGCAAAATATATTTTACATGTATTCATATTCGCTTGGCTTAATTTAGGTTACATTAAAAACATTTGGGCCAATGAACTCCAAATTTAGATAACGAGACCATCAATCTCACAGGTTGGATCGGGGATGATCATTCAGCTAAACAAAAAGGGAGACTCGCTGCCTGCAGGAGCTGAGCTGGAAAGGTAGCATGCGTCCAGCCGCTCGTCCAAAACACCCAACACACGAGGGAGCAACCCACACGGAGCCACATACGATTCACGCCACTAGTCTGTTACCGCCGGCATAACCCCAACAAACGGCTACAACACTCAGGTAGCCGCTGGGTATTGGCCCATCAAATGGCCACAGTGTGTCTGACCACCCGAGCTCGACTGGAGCAGCCCTCAGTATAGCGTCCATGGCTCAGCTCCTACGCGCATGTGGTCAGGGGTGTGGCGAGGTGAGAGGGCGACATGGCCGAAGTAAAGCCTCTTATAGGTGGATAAATTAACTCCCAAAACCGTAGCCCACACGGTTACATAAACATTAGATCAGGGACATTTGAGGAGTTTCTGTTTGATTACAATTTCAAAAGCAATAAACAATAAATGGCTTCGCACAACCACTACCAGTGGGAAAAAAGTAGTTTCTGTTATCATTCATATTCTATGAAAAATGGCCAAAGGATTAAAAGCGTATGTACACTTTAAAGGGTATGTAAGGTTTTGGCCACAACTGTAGGTAGAGTATGTATGAATCTCTGAATTCAGAGCACAATTATTTCCAACAGTGGAAAAAAAAAGGCTGTTTTTTTACTGGGGGTGGGGGGTTGTACACAGTGTACTCTATGGGAGGCCGTTTAGGAGAAAACACATTGAGAATGAAAGATTACACATTGAAAATGGAGAAAATACGTTGAAAATAAAGAAAATACATTGAAAATGAAAGAAAACATATTGAAAATGAAATAAAACACTTTGAAATGAAAGAAAACGCTTTGAAAATGAAAGAATACACTCTATAAATGAGAAGAAACACAACAAAAAACATATGGGTTCACACATTAGATGGCGCACTTGTACATTGAAAAGTACTTACACAATAAACAAGAGCAAATGCACATCAAATCTGCCACTCACATAAAAAAATTACATCAGATTTTTATTACATCATTTTTGTTTGTTTTTTTCACATTGAAAATACACAAAACACGATAAACATATAATAAAGAAAAGGAAAAAAACATCAGTGCGTTCATTGTGTATGTGCCATTTGAGGTGCAACCGGAAGTTGATTGATGTGACCAGAAGGCAACTGTTGTTGTTGCCGGTGTTCTGGTTCTCAATGTGACAGTCTCAATGTGATCTTGGCCCTTTGCGAAATGGCTCCCTCTTCCCTCTCCCTATGCACTAACACTTCATATGCTCGGCCCATGAAGGGGTAGTGTATCCGAAATCGCTGGATCAGCAGAAGTGAGTGAGAAGCTCCTCCACTGCGAGTCTGCAGCGCATGCAGACTTCACAGGTGTGTGTTACACTGAGAGCAGCCCCACGTGCAGCATGCAGCAACAACTTCAGTTCCACTGAAGGATCGTCTGAAGGCGCCCTCACAGTGGGCTTAGTGGAAGTGTAAAGGGAGAGGGAGGAGGAAGCCATTTCAGAAAGGCCACTTGTTCAATGCTATCAGTACCAGCTGTGTACGCCGGGGGGAAAACACCCTGTACCTCACCACGGCCAAGGCTGTTGCTCACCTTCTGTGATGCCCCCCGCGTAAAGGCTGGTTTATGGTAGTCCATCGACTCCTCCCCTCACCGTAGACCGTACCTGGCAGCCAATCAGTGAGCTCGTGGGAGCTACGGATTCGGAGCAAAAACGGAGACGTGCGCTTCCTCCCAAATGTCACTATACGGCAACGTGCCGGACACTGCAGCTCTGTGATTGGTTGATCCATGAACAGATAACAAACTCCTTCGTTCTGCATGGTCCAATTTATTTTCGAGTGATACTTTGTTTCCCTGATTTAGTGCTTTTGTGAGTTCACTTTTTATGTTAAGAAAATTCTAAAAGAAGATTCATTTCAATGTGAACGTAGAGGAGCAATGTAGAAGCCCGAACGGTTCAACCCCCCTTCAGCCGTACGACAATTTGGTGGGCGTGGCCGGCCGCACGACCATAAACCAGCCTTTAAGCCCATCCTACTGTCACCTGTGGCCGTGAGGTGTCACACGCTGCACGTGCACTCATGGCCCTTTCATTCATACTAATTGTGTTGTCCTTGTAGCGGAGCTGATTGGCTGAGGCAGTGGCCCTTTAAGATGGTGGAGCGGCCTGGTCTCTCTCATTCACTCAGCGGCTCCTGGGCTTACACCAGCTCGCCCCGGGCTGCCGCCTTCTCGGACGCCATCCTTGGTCCTCGTCAGCAAACCTTTTCTACACGTACACGCACTTCAACACAGTCACCACACAAACGTTGTCTGACTGACTCTCATATGCAACACCCTGCACACACAGCACACGATCCATGTACACTGATGACAAGCACACTGTTTATCCTTTTGTTTATAATAAATGCCCCACAAAGGGCTTAAAAACTCCTCCGTTGTCGTGTCCTCCCTCTCTTTGTTGCGGCTCAAGAGCCGGGGCCGTAATGCCTTCGGTCTACTTGGCTGCTGATTCGACAGGAAAGTTGTGTGATTTACATGACACTATGATCTGAGATGAAAGGTAGCCTAATAAAGGCGTCAATTCAACAAAGTGCTGTGGCATTTTCTTCTGCACTTGACAGATTATTGAAAGATTGCAAATCGCACATTTTATATATCGTGTGCTCTATTCATCCTTATAACATTGATCATATTTGTAATATTGCTGTGTGAACTACTGTAATCTAGGAGATATACCCCAAAACCAATTCCACTGTGCCATGTATTAGCTCTGCTCGTAACAAAAACACTGCCGTGGTGACGTACAGTGGTTTGTTTTTTGTTGTGTTTCTTCTCATTTATAGTGTATTCTTTCATTTTCAAAGCATTTTCTTTCATTTTAAAAGTAAAGTGTTTTCTTTCATTTTCAATGTATTTTCTCCATTTTTAATGTGTTTTATTTATTTTCAATGAATTTTCTACATTTTCATATATATATATCAATTCTTTCATTCTCAATGTGTTTTCTCCTAAACGGCCTCCCATAGTGTCCTCCCAATAATGACACCAAAAATCCACCGTTGGGATAATGCTTCAGTAGTAATCCAATTAAAGCCATCCCATGGAACGTTCTGGGATATTTGCTGCTACACCACAAGAGCAACTAAACTCTTGTAAAAGTCATAAAATGTCATGCTTGGCAGTGATATTAAGTCCCATTAGACTCTTGTTACGTTGTTGGTTTAAAATTAAAACAGTCTCACCATATTAGCCGACTGTCCCGTAGAGCTCATCTCTGTTTAAACCAGGCCCAAATTGCCTTGTTTGACTGGGGGATTGATTCCAAATTAAACAATTTGTAATACCTCAATTACAGGGACATCCCATACCCCAGTGGGCAGTCTCAAATCTGTAATTACCAACTCAATGTGCCTCGGTCGGGGGTATATGGGGCACAGAGAGGCCTGAAGCTCTACATTATTATACACAGGTACCACTGTTTTCCAATGCACGGGGTCAGGACCCAAAGGTGGGCCGTGATTAAACCCTGGAATCATTTTTTAGAGAGACATTACCATTAAGACTTGCTGCCGGCTGTTTAAGTGGATAAAGTCGATCCCAAGTCGCCTTATGTAGAGAATGTGGGCAACAGAGCAGTTAAATCCTCAATGCATAAAAACATGAGAAGCACTCAGTCTGTATTATCTTAAGGACTTCATATTTTAGCGGCTTAAGTGTCTGTGAAGATGCAGCCATGAAAATATTTGTACAGTACACTGCTTGTCTGAGTTTGTATATTAATATGTTAAATGTAACAAGAACACTGTTCAAAAACAGTAGTTTTCAAAAAACATTTAAATTATATTGTATGTATGAGTATCAGTGTATCATGAAAGAGGTGGGGGACAATGTGCTTATTCATGTATGCACATTATACACACTGCATGTTGGTCCACCTTTTCGCTGTGGCATTGTTTCAGTAAGCTACTACTCTCGTATTGATGATGGAGAGTGTGATCACTGTGCGAAGCCATCTCTAGCACCTCCCAAAGATTCTCAACGCGGTTAAGATCTGGACTCTGTGGTGGCTCCCTGAGGAACCACTCTTTCAAAATGTGGGCCCAATGAATCCTGGCTTTGTCATCTTGGAATGGACCACCACACACCACCAACACCTGCTGCCGGAAGTAAATTCCCATTCAAAATCTCCATAGACTTTTCGAAAAATTTAAATTGTCGGAGTTTAAAAGCACGATGGGGACTAATCAGCTATGTGCTAACTGCTAGCCATAGCATGGATATTTTACAAGCAAGAAAACACCAAATACTTGAAAACACAGTAATTCTTTTATAACCTTCATACCTACTACCTACCTACTTATATAACGTATATAGTTTTGGATACAACTTTAATTTATTATTGTATGGTTTATGCCCATTCTGCTGCTATCACAATTTTTTAATGGGATTTTTACTTCCGGCAGCGACCAAAATGGTGCTCTATATGCCCATGCCATTTGAATAGAAATACATTGTTGGAACATCCTGGTCATTCAGGATGTAATCTTTAGGCACATGTTGCTGAACCTAAAATCTAAAACCAACCAACTCCAGCCCTATTTGCTTAGTTAAATCCAGGTGGTGACTATTTTTTTGGCCAGGCTGTTACATTACAGGAAGTTATACTTTTTGCACACAGAATATACATATCTCTGCTCACAAAAAGCATGGGAAAAAGCTACACCTTATAAATTCTACTCCACATTTAGCTACCTTTCCACTTTTGACTCCTATTTGCATATTGCTTTAACTCACGCCAGACGTCCCCGCCTCGCAACACTCTCCATTTATCCAGACTCTGGGCCGTGAGCGTCGCGGACCTTCCAACCTTTACCTTGTGACTCCTCGTGGCTAAACTGAACAAACACTCGGCTAATTCCTCCAAAACAACCTTTCCAATTATTCAACGTCCCCGCTTCCTTTGTGCGAAGGAGCCACCAGATTGCGTACGCCGTGAATCACCCAAATGCTCAGTAAGTGCCAACATATGAATATTTTAAACCCGATGCATCCCCCTCGCGCCGCGCTTTACTATTGTTATTCTCCACAAGCTGCGAGCATATTTCACACATCTCCCGCTCGGATGCAAGTGCGTATATCTTCCGGGTCTACGGGGCTGGAGCGCACGGTGATCTGTCTCCCACGGCGGCCGCGTTATATGACCTCCGCGTGGCACTCGTTCCGCGCATCTCGCCTCGGCCCCGGCTATTCCCAAAGATCACATCAAACACGGAGCGCCCTGGGCCTTTACAACCTGCCATAGACGCGGAGAAACTTATACTCAGCGCGGTACAATGTATAAAGATGTTAGCAAGACACCCAGGGGAGAGGGGAGAGGAAGGAACAGCTGTTTATTGTCAGGGAAAAAAGGTGCAGTGAAAGATAGAGATTGGATTTTGAAGATAAATTGAAGCACTGGTAATTCGGTTCCAGTCTATCTAAAGGTACAGAGTGTGTTGTGTTGTCTAAAAGCACATAGATCATAAGTGCTACATAAAGGAGACGCATTGTTCATGTTGTAACCTGATAAATGTCATAATAATAATTCAAAAATGTTTATGTAATACAAGAAAGATTGCTGTTTGTTGGCAAATTCACAATATGGCAGGCTGTAATAATAAAGGGGTATAATATAAGGCAGTGTCTAATAGACTTTTCAAAACATCAACCAGTGATTTATTGCATATGTTCAGTACATCCTGCTGTTATTATTTAGCCTCAAGGTCTTGATCTTGTCTTCATACACAATACACATTAATATGAATGAGAATGTGAATACAAATGATGTAGGAAGCACTCTAATATTAGGTTATAGGCTTTACTTGCAGGGTTAGGCTTAGAGCAGGAGTAGGAGTCAGGCCCGGGGGCAAAATCCGGTCCCCCAGCATATGTCCAAACTAATTATTAAAAATGTTTAAAGTTTAAAGTACAACTAAACACCAAATCGTGTTTTTTATCCTGATAATCTCTCTAAATGGATGTCTGATAGTGTTGTCTACTTGTCCCTGACATTTTATATATATTTTAGATATTTTAGTGTAAACTTGTTCAAAATACAACTTTTGTGCCTAAAACCATCCGTGTGGCGCCCTCTTCAGATTAAACAAGTGTAGCACATTTGAATTTGAAATATCCATTGCACATTGCTCTGTGATGTTTGCAGAGATTTGCCTAGGCCAGCGATCCTGCTGCGTCTCACACACGCCCCCGTGTGAGTGGAGTTGAAATAGCGAGAGACCGTCTTTGTATCGATTTTGAGGTTTGCAATTTATAAGCATAGCATTTAGTTAGAATGTTTAGCATCGCTTGTTATTGTATAGATCAGGTGTTTTCAAACAGTGGTCCGTGGCCCCCTGGTGGTCCGTGACTTGCTGACCAGTTTAACTAGTAAAAATACACTGGGGCCGCCGCATATTGAATATTCATGAATATCAAGCAAATAATTCTACTCATGTTATTTTAACCATTTGAGAACACAAAGCATTGTAAAATAAAGCATATAGCCCTCTTTTATACAAAACAATAGGCCTATATTGCACACACGGTGGGCCGCAGACTACTGCTTAGTCTGAATGGTGGTCCCTGGGCCAGAACCAGCTGAAAACCCCCTAGTATAGATAACTGTTTAGTGCCAATCTCCATTGTGAGATCAATAAAGAACTATCTTATCTTAACTGTTTAGTGTCAATTACTTAGTGTATAGTTTTGCATTAGTTGTATTGAGTGTTAATTTAGTGTTCTCCAGCATATTTACTTGCTGTTATTGCACCAGCCCAGACTCCGCCCACACACTCACCCCCCGCACGTCACCCCAAAGCCTCCAGCCACGCCCCTTTTTCTGTCTTGTGTCCGTTAGGCTCTCTTTAAAGGTGCACTATGCAGCTTTTGATATTAACACTAATATCAAGGTTTCGTTTTTGTTTTATCACATAAAAAGTTAGTGCACCTTTAAAGCAAAAGTAAAAAATATGCATGTACATTTTACATCCACCCACTCCTTTTCGAACATGAATAAATATTAAGTATACAGTAACACATTTTTATAGTATGTCTGAATATGCCTTAAGTCTAGAAGCTTTTCTTCTTTTTTTGTTGTTGTTGTTGTTTATCGGTTACATTTTGTTATACTTTGTTTGTTGGGCCGTCATTATTTACATGTTAAAAATAAACTATAAACTATACTACATAATACACAAATTATTTTCTTTGTGAACCTATGGCTTTATACCTAACAAAGAAAAGTGTTTCTGTGAAAGGATTGTCTGCATTCAGCCCAAACCTCTTTTTGCTCTACCTCTCAATTTCACCTGGGGCCGACTTCCACAGTGGGGCATGGAGCTCCATGATCGACTCGGGGGAAGCTAAAGAAACGATTATTTTGAAGTTCGGTCTCCAGCATTAAGTCTACCTGCATGTTACTTGTGCACAGCAGCCGTCCCTCCCTGTGGGGAACTTCTTGTCAATTTCTCATAATTGCTTCACTCGTCTCCTTCTGTAATAGCCCCACACTGAGTGAACCTGATGCTCTGTCTATATGACTAAGATGACTGTATTGATCCGTGTGTTCATGTCCGTCAGTGGTCCTGCTCATTCTTAATTCAGGCTAGAGCAGTGCACCATGGGTAATTCCCACATGCTCACTATTTGATTTTTGTGTTTAGGTCTTAGAACAAAGGACACCAGCAACATGGTGGAATAGAGAGTAAATGTTGCTTCAAACTGAAGGTCAAGTGTGTTTTGCTTTAGTTTTGAGCGCTGATAAAAATACACACGAAAAACAAACTGTAAAAAGATGAAAGTTGAGTCTAAATGTCAAAGAAACTCTCAGTCTCTGATATAAATTTTCTGGCATTTTGGATGTGTACCAAGGCTCACAAGGAGGATTTGGTTGGTTTTATTGTTATTCAAATGTACTTTCTATCATTTTAAATAAAATAATGTAAATATTAATGATATGCCTACTAGTGTTATTTTCAAGAGAATGTCATAGTCAGCTTCATGGTCAATTTTACTCAACTAATACAACATGGCAGAGATGTAGTCTGGTCAGCATCACCTCTGCAAGCCATGAAGGGTGTGATTGACAGGTGAATTAACCAATCAGAGAAATACATGGTCTGTCCAACACGGTGGACTGCCATGTGCGAAAACACATGGCAGTCCGCCGTGTTGGACAGATATTGCGGATTGTCATTGAAAACATTAAATCTAACAAGAAATATTGCACTGACAAACCATTTTCTGCCAAATCAAGAGGCAAACTACTAAAATATTTGAATTACATGATTTGAGACTCTTCAGGATTCTGTATTTAGGAGCAGTGTTACAAATGTACAACTGTGATAGAAGTGAAATAAAACATATTGGGTTTGGCTGCCTGCAACATTTTTTTTCCCAGGATGGAAAAGGTCACATTTGCACATCAACCCCCTGATTGGTCGGAATCTACGACAACACCAGTTTAAACTAATCCGAACTAATCCTAAACCTAACCATAAGGATAGTGGAGTTTATTGAAGGTGAGATTCATTGAGTTAAATGTTGTGGAAAAGAAGCTGGTGACAGACTCCATCGTAAAGACCCTCCTGCTAATGTCGGCGAATGGCCAATCAGGGAGTCAAAAGGCCCTTAACATCCTGGGGAAAAGAAATTGTTGGCAATTTCAGACAATTGTGTTACCCCCGGCTCACACTGTCTTCCCTCCGGGTTCGGCCCTGATCCAGTCTCTGTTTTCTGCAAACTGACACTCTAACTACATTTGCCTACGGGTGCACCTGCGCGGAGCTGGCGGAGTTCACGGGGTTTCACGCGATAACAACTGTGACAATACGGAAAAACATAGGGAAAAACTAGCAAACAGAGCATTTATAGCTAATCAAACACATATAAAACTCACCATTTACTGTCAGAAGTCCAGTGGCCCATTCCATGCCTCATTCTTTCTGCTCCTGCCCTCAGAAATCCTTCAAATCCAAATACCGCAATATACAGTATTTCCTCTTCAAAGATTGTAGTCCACAAATATCCTCCGTAGCAGCTCCTCCGTCCTGGTTAGATCTGCGATGACTGCATGTGTGTGTTCATATCCTTTTTTCAATATTAGCCAAGTTAGCGCGAGTGTGCAGCAAGTTTGTAGCAGATTTTAATTTGAAATTCACCGCATCTTCTTCCCCTTGGCGCCTGACTGCCGGTCTGCCTCATAATATTTGTAATAGAGTATAATAGAGTTTGATCAGGGGCTGCTCCGGCGTCCACGATATCCGCCAAAGATAGACTCCTTACGGATTATTTCCGTTAGGCCGGAGGGCTTCGGTAAACGGAGACGGGCCGTGCAGAGTGTGCAACATTGATTTTAATGACTTTTTAAGTCTTGCAGAGGTCGAAATGTACCCGCAAGAACAGACACAGGATCTACTCTCAAACCTTTGGTGCAAACAAATTAAGACTATCCACCATGCATCCATCCATCTTCTTCTTCTCATCCAGAGGAACCCCAAGGCATTCCCAGGCCACCAGCCAAGACTGCATAAAGCAAAGTTTGCTGGGTTATGTTCCATAGAAGTGTCCTGACCATATTTCTAAAGCAACCCTCTTTTGAACGCCACAGAGCAAACAGGGAGATAAGGATGGAGGAACTGTAGCTGCCCTGAGCTGGACGTGTATCAGGCAGTGAGTAAATACTGTCAGTGTCCATGATGTTATCATGGACACTATCGCTTTCATTTCCAGAACAAACCGAGCTACACAGTTGGCTGAAGCTGGAAGTGACAACTAACTTATGACCTTTAACCCTGGGGTTGTGTGAGTTCAAAGGTGGCTCTCTAATGCACTGCCCACTCGCGCACTCCCGGCTCAGAATCCCATTTCACAGCCCGTTTGGTAGATATTTATTAGTTGTTATTTCACACCATAAGCACTTCAGGGGAGATTACAGTTCAGATTCACTGGAAATGAAACCTGTATTTTTCTTGTTTTGGCAGAGATGAGGAAAGCTGTGAAAATGACAACAGGATGCTACCATTCTGTATCTGTTTGTAGTTTGAGGGGCAACACGATTTTTTTCTACATAGACACAATATACCACATGCAATGCTGAATGAAACCACCAAAACACAAAACATCAACATTTTAGCAAAGGGAGAACTTGCGATGCATGTGATGGTGATGTATTGTGCCCGAAGATAAGACAGTAAGACAGTACACACAATGGAGAAATTCACTCACAAATAGTTAGGAAATGGGCCGTCAAAGAAGAAGATAAATTATAAATAATGATAGAATAAACATCTCTTAGTACAATGAATAAAAAACGAAGGAAGCAAGAAAAATACTTAAATCGGAAATCGAACATAATACAAAATATATACAGTAAGTATAGCGAACAAAATGCACGAGTTGGCAGTACCGAGAAGTACATTATAGATGTTTACAGTCAGGTGGTTGACACTGATTGAAGGTATTGTAAACACTGAGGTTATACTGCACATACTAAAATATTGCACAAAGCTAAATATAAAACTATACAGTAGAATTGTACAGTCTGACGGCGGTGGGGATGAAGGACCTGCGGTAGCTCTTTCTTGCACTGTGTCTTAGTCTGTCACTGAAGTAGCTGCTCAGCCCTGCCCTGTGCAGTGGGTGAGAGGTGTTATTTATTAGTCCCCAAAGAGGAAATTTGTCTTGGACTACGGTGCTGCTTGTCTGCTCAAACAATTCACACAATTCATACAATACTTACAAGTCAAAGCATTCTCCAAAACAGGAAAAAATACCACATCTGCAGTGTCTCCAACGTATTAAAACATTCCCCCAAACAGCATTATTTCGGCTGGTCTGATGGATGCGAGCTTGGCCAAAATCCTCCTCTCCCCCACCGTCTCCAGAGTCCAGTGGCCCTCCTGACCAGCTTGTTCAGTCCCT
>OMNZ01065514.1:0-11311 GCA_900303255.1 Lesueurigobius sanzi | reverse complement strand
AAAAATTGAGAAAAATTATGAAAAATCATGAAAAAAAGTGAGGAAAATTATCAAAAAATTACGAAAAATACAAAAGAATGATGAAAAATGACAAAAAAAGATGACAAAAATTATGAAAAACAAAAAAAAATCATGATCAATATTGTTGACTTTACGTTTCTTCAGTTCTTTAAGTTTTTATGTTTTCAAATCACAATTGAATCGTCAAATTTTTGGTTTTTGATGGTGCTTTTGTCAACTATTTTGGGCCCACTGCGCCTTGTGTGTCCAATTTGGGTCCTGTGGGGTATAAGAGGTTAAAGTGTGGGCATTGATCCAGCCTCCATATCAGAAAAATCAAACCAGGTCTAACTACTTACTAAAACATATTTATGACAGTAACATGATCAATTCTACACAATGATAAAATAGCATTTTAAAACGCTTCTCAGGCCTTACATGATGTGGTGTGATACAACATAATACTGATGATTTAAGACCCCACTGCTGTGTGTGGTCTGTGCCTTTCCAACAGAATCTTTATTTGAGCTATGTGTGATCCAGGTCTGAACTTGGTGGCCTTCCTGCTGATCCTGTGCTGTTACTCCAGCATGTTTTACTCCATCTATAAAACGGGCATTAACGCTACAGACCTGAGGAGCCGGCTGCACAAAGACGTGGCTGTGGCCAATAGGTTTTTCTTCATCGTGTTCTCTGACGCCCTCTGCTGGATACCCATATTTATGGTCAAAGTCCTGTCACTGCTGGAGGTGGAGATTCCTGGTAAGAAACGCACACGATTATTAACCCTTTGGAAAAAAAATCATCTAAAATCTCTGTGTAGAGTATTCAAGTATTCAGATCCCATACAATTATTGCAAACCTATTTTGTATATCTTTTGTGATTGACAGATTTCAGTTCAATTTTTATTTAAAATTAATTTAATGTAAAATGTAGCCTCTTTCTAAGCCTGAGGTAGACTGAATAATAATTTAGGGCAGGTGTGAAATCAATTCGAAATGTTTGGTGATTATTACGGACATAAATATGAGAAGAAACGTATTGCACCTCCCCATCATTTTATATTGTCATATAAAAAAACTAAGGCATTTGATTTTTGCCGAAGAAATCAAAATAATGGATCAAGCCAGGTTTAAATTGATGGTTTTATTTTGTTGACATAGGCCATTGTTTCCCATAGTGGGGTCCCCTGGGGGTCCTCGGAGGCGCTGCAGGGGGGCCTCCAAAGGCTCCTCACAAATCAACCACATCAAAACAAACTTCAATCTAAATGATTTAAATTTGTTCATGTCCAATCCAATTTACTGCACTGCAAAAAAATGATGTCTTGATGAGTTAAATTGACTTGAATTCATAATATTTGACCTCATTCTGGGTAATTTTGACTTGCCAAGTAAAATGATCTGCCAATGGAACAAGTATCTAAAAAAGAAGATCAATTCAAGTACATTTTGATTCATATTCTAATTTTTAGTGCAATGAGTTGTTTTTTCGTCATTTGAGTGCAAAAATACTTCCATTGGCAGATCATTTTACTTGTCAACTAGAATGAGGTCAAATAATATGATTTCAAGCAAATTTAACTTATCAAGAGATCACTTCTTTGTAGTATATATGTAGTAATATTTCTTTGTATAGTATATGTAAAATTAAGCAAAAAACATTGGTAAAAGATCATAGTTTTTTTAATACCGTGAATTTTTAATTAACTTCGGGGAACCCAAGAGATCCTTGGATGTATGAGGGGGCTGCGACACACTCACGTTTGGGAATGGCTGATATAGACAAGTAGTTCCAAAGATTTGTTCAGAGGGGGTTTTGGATGCCTTGTTTTGTAATACACTAGTTATTAGTGAATAAATCTGTTAAAATTCAAATTCTCTACTTTCTACTTCTTTGGGTTCAAAACTGAATAAATCAGGCTAGGAATTAAATATTAAAAATACCTCAATATAAACCTTCAAAACATTGTTACAGTGGAAAGTTTGAAGTCTGTAGCTTGTACTAAAGTAGAGATGCTGTTGCCACAATATGAGAAAAAAGCATTTTGAGAAAATGGTAAATTTCCCATATATTACTATGGACAAACATTGGGCCTCATTCACGAAACAAACTTAAGAACAAATTTGTTCTTAAGGCCGACTTAAGAACATTTTGGGCTTTCACAAAATTTGCTCTTAGCTGAAAGAGCTCTTCTGGAAGAACAAATCCTAAGAACAGTCAGGAGGACTCTTACACACAAAAGATCATCTCTCTTTAAGAACAGTCTTGTCTTCTTAAGAACGCTTCGTGAGTCAGACTTAAGTTTTTCTTAAGTTTCTCCTAAGTTGAAGAACTTTTTCTTAAGAAAATATTCATGAATGAGGCCCATTGAATCAGTGCAGTAATTACACTAATTATCATGAAGATTCAATCATTTATTTGTTTCCAGGTGAATGTGTTACGAGAGCAGCTGACCCAAAACCTGAAAATAAAATAATAAAAAAACGTTTTGCTTCAGAATATTTGATGTTATTTTGAGTAATTTCGACTTTCGAAGTAAAATGATCTGCCAATGGAATAAGTATTTTGCACTTAAAATAAGAAAAAGCATATAAATTGAAGTAAATTTGGATTTATTATCAAATTTTAAGTGCAGGAAGTCGTTTTTTCTTAATTGAAGTGCTAAAATACTTGCTCCATTGGCAGATAATCTTACTTAGCAAGTCAAAATCACTAACAATAACATAAAATATTCTGATTTCACGCAAATTTAACTTAGTGTATCAGACTTCAACATACTGCCCTGTACCTTCTTTCACCTCAGGTACTATTTCCAGTTGGATGGTCATCTTTATCCTGCCCATCAACAGCGCGTTGAACCCCATCCTTTACACGCTGACCACCAGCTTCTTCAGGGAGCAGGTGGAGGTGCGGCTGTGTCGATGGCAGCGAAAACCCACTCTGAAAAAGGACACCACCTCCACCGTTTTCATGGAGGCGCCTCGTATATCTGACGAAGCCCCGGCCTACCTGCAGCAGGAGTCATTGACTGGTGACCCACGCTACGCTTGAACTCTCGGAGCTGCTGCTAAACAAGCCCAGACTCTGTTTTTCCTACACATAAATAAGCTTTACCGGCCGCGCAGGATCTCGTCGTGCTTCAAGCCGTCTCCAAGCAAGAAACAAAAACGGCACCTCGATCGGCGATGTCATTTCGCTTGCATGCCGTTTACAGAGTCAGAGATTGCGTCGAGGTAAAGGGGGAGGAAGAACAAGATTGAAGAAAGCGGTGAATGTACCACACTTGCCATTCCAGGGACATTCACTGAAAGTGCGCTATATCAACAATGTTTTACAATGCCGTGCAGGAAGTCTCTGAAATGAGTTGGAAGTTGGAAGTAATTCATCACATCGCGAACTTTGGACTGAAGGTTTAAAATGGGACAGTATACTATGGACAAGATCAGGTTTACAGCAAAAAGAAAAGAGAACGGCAGAAAAGAAAAGCCTTTTTGTATCTAAAAGTACAACGTCTTGAATGTCTTGTTTATCATTGTATTTAAACATGCCTTTTGGTGAATTCAAACACCAGTTACATTATTTATCAGGGGCTTTATGTAAAAAAAAAGGGGGAAAAGTCTAAATATCTCTTATGTACTATGATGATTTTAGGGTTTAACGCAAGAAACCAACTGTGGGTAGACAGCGATTCCACGTCAATACACCAGCTTTGTTCAGTTTGATCATTACACCAGGGGTAGACAACTCCAGCATATACCCTCCAGCCCCCCAGATGATTTTGAGAAATAAACACTGGTTAAAGTACTTCAAAAATCCTGAAATATTGTCAATTTATTTTTAAAAAATGTTCTTGGGGGAAGACCTCCAGACCCCCTTTTAAGTCGACGTTTGACGTAGAAAGTTATCCTTCAGTTTTGATCCACCGTGAGCAGGTCAGGTTCGGCCCTCGATCTATTGACTATAGGCAAAAAATAGGTCCACCTCCAAACAAACTTGCCCACCCCTGATTTAAACGTTTTATTTTGCCCTCTTTTTGTTGTCCTACAAACAATGTCTACAATATCTTTCTAACTGAAAACCCGGTACAAATTGAGGAGTAAATGTGGCAGCTATACTCCAGACACACACACATACTGCAAAAAGTCATATCTTAGTAAGTTAAGTAATCTAGAAATTATTTAACTTTTCTTGAAATAAGTACATTTGTCCTTGGTTTGAGAAATTCATTTCAAGATACTTGTCCATGGGGCACATTTTTTACACTTGAATTAGGCAAAACACCAATAACAATCTTGTTTTAAGTTATTTTTGTGTGTTGAGGCTGTTTTTCTTAATTTTAGTGTAAAAATCTTGCCCCATGGACAAGCGTCTTGAAATTAGTTTCTCAAACCAAGGACAAATGTGCTTATTTTTTGGAAAGGTTTACTCATTTCTAGATTATTTAACTTACTACGATGTGACTTTTTGCAGTGCACTAACTAAACACACATAAATAAAGCTTTTTTGTCAAATGAATTGTCACATTAAATCATATTCGACAGGACACAACACTGGATTTTAAAATATTTGTGGCTATTGAACAAAGCAGTGAAGGTTGCGTCCTTCTCTGTGTAATGCTTCTCTTCTGTTCCGTGTCTGTATTGTGCTCTGCTAGTTCTGCTGCCTTCTTTCAGATACGTGATGTTCCTCGTTTAATAACGGGTGACGCGTTTTGCTCGGTTTGACCCTTTTCAAACACTTGTTCCACTTTGATTCAATTGTAAAACTGCAGGTTCATGTGGCCTACAAATGCCCATTTCCTTCTGCATCGGTCTGCCTAGAGTCTGATAGTTGTATTTGTGTGTTATCTTTCTAGCTGGGAGAGATCTTTTAGCAGTGAGGTTGTGAAAGGATTGCACAAATGGGGCTGCAATGTGCTGAGTTTATGGTTTTGAGCTAAAAATAATACATTCCTAAAATATATACTCTATGAAGAAGAAAAGCTCTCTGCTGACTTCCTGTCCGGCTGTGTGAAAACCACACATTGAGTGGACTGGATCATAAAGGCCAGTCTCCAAGCCACAATACATTTTTATTATTGCCTACTACAGTAACATAAAAACTGGAATGAGAAAGTTCAGTTTAAGTCTTACCGTTTTTCTTTTTCATGATGCCCAATAAAACCCAGTCCAATAAAATAAGGTATAGCTTTAGCAAGAATGTACAAAAACAAACCACTCTCTTATGCATTAAAAAGCACAACTTTGTTTTGCAAGGTATGTCATGTAAGATATGATTTATCACAATGTAAATCACGATATAAGACGTCAGAATCAGAATAGACTTTACTGTTGTCAATGAAAGATTTCACAGACACTGTGTGCACTGGTGCCACATGAAACATAAACTTTCAGTCAATCAATTTATTTTTGTAACGCCCAGTATCATAACAGAAGTCATCTCAAAGGTCGTATGGACAAAAACAAATCAATATCAGACTCAAGAATGATCAAAAATAAGTCACACACGAATGAAATGTCTGGACCAGATGTAATGTCCCATGAATAAGTAAATCACTTAGAGTAACAAGCTTAGAGTATCCCCCATCCTTAGACCTTCCTCTACGGTGAGGAAAAACCCCAAAAAACCAAAAACCACATGGTAAAATTGATTGCTAATGATAAATAATAAACTATGGAAAATAAAAAATAATATATATAAGAATTATAAAACTATAAGACATGCATAAAAATAGATGATTAAAAAAAATCTATTAAAACAGCAAATTAGCACAACACAAAGACAGCAGCGTAAATGGATTTACAGATGTACAATAGTAACAAATGTATTGACGTGATGAATTCATCACAGCGTGTAATATTGATTTACATATCCTCAATATTGATATTGCTAATCAAATTAGGGAATGGTATTTGAAAGGATGTAATGTGTCTGTAATGTAAGGAGCTGTGTGGGCCGTGTCACGACAGAAACTTCTTAAGTGTGATATCTGTGTGTGCTTGGTTTCCAGGAGAAATCACTCCCAATGAACTTCTAATAAGAAACATTTTCTGTTGGAAATGTATAAGTATGTAACTGGCAGCCAAGCTGAAAACAATGGACAAATTAACTACTTTTTTAATATTTTCAAATGGACTTGACCTATTCATTTTTAAAATGTATATATTTTTATATAATTTTTATATAATTAATTTAATTATCATTCTTGTTTTTTTTTGTTTTTATTTTTATTTTTATTTTATTTATTTATGTTTGGTGTTGAGAGGAGCTGGGATATGGGTTGTTATTTCTGTAAAACAATAATAAATATAACCTGATGGATAGAACATCTGATCTGATTATGAAACTAAATATGGTTCAATCCCAAAACTGAGACTTTGATGTCGACCAGTGGTTACATTAAAAATTCATTTTTCATTTTGAAGGATTGAAAATCAAGCCATTGTCATCTTTTTGAGAGTTTTACACATATTTTAACACAATGTAGTTTCCAAATTCATGTTCCATGATTCTGCTCACAAATTATATTTAGATTTGCATCCGTTTATCCTGTAGTTTGTGTTTTCTTACATTAATAATAGGTATATAGTATATACTAGGTATATAATGAGAGATGAATTAATGAAGGATAAAAATAGCTCGACAGGTTTTTTACAACCCTGTCCTTCAATATGACTTAGGAAAATAACAGTGAATCCACTGATGTTGACCTTGATCACTAAAGGTCTTTCTCACTTCAGTCGTGTTGTTTGTTGCTGGTGAAATTTCTCTTTAGACGATAAATCACTGGTTCCACAAAAGGTTTCCCAGTTCTTCGTGCATATCCAGCTTGTGTAATCAATGTTGCTTGTACATGGTCCTCAGTGATTGCACCAATAAAAAAGCAGTTGTAGTAAGTGATTATTGTCCATAGTGAAGCAGCACAGAGCACAGGTGAAGAAGACTGAAGAATCTATTTCTGTATGTGTGATTTTGGGCTAAAATAGCATATTCTAATCCAGAAAGTTAGTATACAATATTGTTTTATGCAAAGTAAAGATTTTTAAAGCCTCAAATGTAACAGATTTGGAAATATTTGACTAAGCAGAGGAATTCAGCAAAATTTCAACATTTTAAAGGAAATTTGACAAATTGGGCAAAATAATAGTGAAAAGAACAGACAAAAGATACAGAAAATTGCAGTTTAATGTGCTTTGGACCATACTTTTTGTGATAAAAAAAACAAAACAATTTATGGCATAAAAGGTTTAATGCTTCCTAACAGACAGAGTGCAGCAGGTCAGAGTGGGCTCAGCTCAGCCAGAGGTTACTTTAACTGAAAATGATCTGGCAATGACAGAATATTTTGAGTTCTGACAGAAAATTCATGTTGAAGGATTGAAAATGAAGCCATCGTCACCTTTTGAGAGTTTTACAAGTTTTATGTAGTTTCCAAATTCATGTTCTATGATTCTGACCACAAATTATACTTAGATCCATTCATCCTGTAATCTGTGTTTTCATATAATGAGAGACTATTAAATGAAGGATAAAAACAAAAAAAGCTCACTCACAAAAAGCTTTTTTACAACCCTGTCCTAGTGAAACCACTGCTCAGCGCCAACAGTAACACATTCAGGGTCACCTCAAGGGTGTGTCCTTCTGTCGGCTTTCACTTTCACAAACAGGCACAGAGAATGCTGATGGTGAAGAGGAACACGGACCACTCTCTTTCGTACAATGGTTTGAGGCCAGTTTGACCCTGAACACTTCCAAAACGAAGGAAATGTCAGTTGACTTCAATAAATACTTGTTTTGTTCATACTTTGAGACACTGTAATGCCTTTCAGTCACATTTAAAGCTTCCATGGCACAAGTGATTTAATGACACTGGTGAATAATCTGTCATCCTCTATGTAAATATAGCTGAAAAAGTAGGATATTAACTAAATAGATGGGACAGGGGGACAAAGGACTAAATGGCTGCACAGTGCAACCCAAAGAGGGACAGGTAACTTTAGATAAAACCAGTTCTAATTTAGAAACATAACCCAGCAAGTAATGTAGAATTTTGCTAAAACTGAGAGAAAAAAGACAAAAGAAAATGATTCCATAGGCTGTACATGTGCCCTGTAAATGCTTAAAGTGAGATCTGCCTCTCGATAACAAAGGGGCCCCTTTCAGCTCCCCATTGTGGCCTGTATTTGAGCAGCTGCCCTCCATAACCACTGTGCCTGTCCTTTCATCACTTCTTTCGGCCTGAACGGTCCACACACCTGCGGCGCTCGCTCCAGCATCGCCCCCTCTTTAGCAGGTGCCTCTCCTCTGGTCCAAGGTGCTCCCCTAGCGACAGGGTGACGGACAGGTCCCCCGGCCAATGGGAGCCTCCGCCTGCCTCAGTTTCCGCAGCCTCGGCCCCCCATTGGTTTCCAGGGGCGGGGGCTGCGCGCGGGAGGAGGCGACCCAAAGCGCTGTCAGCCGCCACCACGACTCCCGGAGAAGACGAGACGAGCTGATGAAAACAAGGCATTTAACACAACAAATCAAGAATCCAACCGAGGAGATGGCGCTGTGATCACCGAGGTCGACGCATAAGAGGTAACGTGCCACTTGGTTCCCGTTACGCGTTGTCTCTCGGGTGTTTTTTACGCGCCGTGGTGATACAAAGGCGCAGGCGAGCGGTGTCTGACTTGGTATACCATGATAAGTACCGCTGGTTGGCACTATACTAGCTCATCGGTGGCTACAGAGTTAGCTACGGGCGTTAAACGAGCTGGTTACGAGTGGTCTACGGAAACCATGGCAGAAAATATGGCTTGCACGGATACAATTTCACGTTTCCTTGGACGCACTAAACAAAAGCACCGCGGTGTCGCCTTCCTGGGTACATTTTACGCCAGCTGATCAGGAGCATTAGTGTGAACAGCGGTGGGTATTGTTGAAAAATAGTGCCTTGGTGATGGCGCTGTGGATGTTCAATGGGCTACAGAGGCTGGTGTTTTCTTTCAGCTGTATTAAAAAAATCAAAACATTTGACATAGAGAAACCACAAAGCAGTAGGAAACAACATGAGCGCATCAGACAGACAACACAGCACCATGAACTGGGCCAAATGTCTTTTCTTACACACGAGATATATACAGTTAAGCATTTTCAACACTAATCACTGAAGGATCCTTCTGCTTTTGACTTATGTCTGTACATGCTGCTAATGTAGTGTCCAGTGGCTTACAGTAGCTTGACTGTATGACTCAACCACAATGAATATTTAGTGAGGTCTAGAGTAAGAGAGCATGTATCATTTATGTGGGTGTGTATAGTTCATCTCCAGAACATATAAAGATATGCAATCATTGCCAAACATATCACCATTTTCAATATGTCTGGCAACAACCAAAGTTCAAATTGAAACGTTTTCCCCGTACATTATAAGCTGCACCGTCTTGGACCTTTCACAGATGGACCCTATATGTTTGCCACCAGCTCTCTCCTATTACTCATTCATACTGCCCTCTCCGCTCTACAGCTGTTTGCCCTGACCACTCAATAACCACCACCCACTTCACCTCATTGTCTCCGCTTTGGACCTCAGCAACAATGAGAAACACACACACACTGACTGAATTTTATACTTGGCCTGGTCAAATATTAATGTAGGCTATAATACCGGTCTATAGGGAGAATCTGAAGTAAGGGACTTGATGTTCGGATCTTAATGGTCTTTATTTCATTTAGGAGCGTTTTAGTAAGTAGCGCTGCACATCGTATGTCGGCAAGATGTAAGATTCACAATTTGAAATTTGAAATAAAAGGGCCAAAAGGACACTTGCAGGTATACGTATAGGATAATAGAAAATGATTCCAAAATATCCAGTTCAGTTCAGTGACAGTAACATACAGTAGAATGTAATATACTAGGGCTGTCACTAACGATTATTTAGGTAATCGATTTATCGGCCGATTATTTTTACGATTAATCGATTAATCGGTTGGTGCAAAAAGGTGCATGGAAAGTGTAATTGTTCAAAGCTTTTTGCACATGAAGCTAAAGTGACAGCGTTTGAGGACGTCTTGATGGAGTAAAGTTAAAGCTAATGTTTGTAGGATGCTCTTTGTACAAGTTCCACATGTCATTCCTCATTTGAAAGCTAAGAACCTCTAAAATTCACTCTGGGATTGTAAAAGTGAGAGCGAGAGAGTCCTCTTTCTGCTCGGATTAGATTATGATCCAAGATTTGGAACAATCAGAGCAAAAATATTTGCAAAAAAAACTTCTAGAACCAAATGCCTTCAGAGTCAACATAGTTTTTTCACAAAAAATACAACATTTTGATGTAATTCTTACTCTGTCTGAGTCTGTATATCCCAGAAACGATTAATCGATAATTGAAATAGTTGACAACTATTTCAATGATCGATTAGTTGACGATTAATCGATTAGTTGTTTCAGCCCTATAATATACACAACGCAAATACAAGACCTTTTTCCTAATGCTCAATAGAAGTGGGAAGAAGTAGACACTCATGTACTCCTATCCCTCTTCTAGCAAGTCTTCTAAGTTGCCTGTACAGAATGATTATAATTAGATCAGCACAAACCTGCGTCTGATTGTGTATAAAAACTGATTAAAATTCCCAATTTGCTGTCTGAAGTGTATTTTTTTCTTTTTTTGAAGTAATTCATTGTATTCAAACAATGCGTTATCTTAATCCTTAATCCTTCATGTGAGAAAAGGTAAAGAAGAGACGGGGCACGCTGGCATGTTGTTACAGTTTCCAAAGCACGAGTATAACCCACACAAAACAAAAACAGAACTTGCTACAAAAATGAGGGCAGATGATAATGATATGCAGGTACAGCTAGGTTCATCCTTAGTGAGAGTCTCAGTTCCATATCGCGGGGTATGGCGCAAGTGAACTATTTTTAACCTAATAATTACTATGTTATCCACTTTTTGAGTGTCCGACTGACATACTGTATCAAACAATGTTGACACAGTTTACTTTCATCGTGTTTTCTTTATTGATGTTTGGCACCAATAAAGGAGTCTATGGTGATCTCCCATAAAAATAAAACGAGTAATATAGAGGTGGGACAAAGTACATGTTTTGCGTCTTACATGATCACAGACATAAATAATAGTTGCTATGTCTGTGAAATAGAAGTCTATACGGATTAATAAGACTAGTTTAACCTCTTAAGCCCTAGGCCTTTTTCTCCAAAAATCATGTCTTTACATCATAGGTGAACATGGCTAATCTTGGTGTCCACACATTTGGTAGAGCTTTGGGACGACGGTGGAAGTGAAATAAAAATAAATGATGTAG
>OMNZ01065509.1:25235-37037 GCA_900303255.1 Lesueurigobius sanzi | reverse complement strand
CCTCCAAAATACCTCCTCATGACAGATCATGACGTTTTTACATTAATGGCCCTCCAAATATTTGAAAAATATTGATGTAGAAGTGGTCGTCCATGAATTTCCTCGCCCCCCCAGGGTCAGCACAGCCCCTGATGGACCTAGGGGGGATAACTGCATTAGAGCCCCAACTTTTTTTTTCTTTACTGGCAATACATTTGTACATTGTACATTCATTTACAGTGCATTACATTTGTATAAGACTGAGAAGTTCTTTTCAAAAAGTGTAAAATTGAGATATACCCAAAAAACCAAACAGAACAAAAAGAAAATCAAAGAGGTCTGAGATCAATAATATGCATAAAATGAATCATCATAGCAGCTGTTTTTTTTTCAAAAAATAGTTGTTCCACAGTTTCAATATCATCTTCATAGAGCCCCAACTCTTACATGTGAGAATGCTGCTTGAGTAATGGACTCTTCTTGTATAGCACATGAGAAAACGCTTGGTAAATGACTCCCTAAGTTGGAAATTTGGTTGCAACAATGCAAGAAAAATGAATTTTAAGAAAAAGGCCTGGTACTATGCCATGGCCTGTATTGTCAGTGAAAGCTGAGTGTAGTGGTGAAGCATCTTTGCAGCCAAACCATATGGATGCTAAAGAAGGTTGAGAACAACTGGCCTAATAGACTATTTCAGTGATTTCTATGCAACCAACTGCTCCTATGCAGTGCTAAGGGTTACAATTGGTGCTAAGGGTCACAATTGGCAGTGGCGAGGACCTGCAGCTGATAGCATCCCACTGTGAGCGAGAATCCAAAGTGTATTAGTTGCTTTTACAAATCTGCATTGTGCATGCACGTGCCAATTGGCCAATGTTTGCCTTTTAACAGATGGCACAATGCTGGCTGCTACATGCGGACCATTTATCATCCTCATAGCTGCGACGCATCTACAAACACATTGGTCTGTAGTGAAATACTCCCAATTAAGCCCAAGCTGGGTGGTTTTGCCTCAGCATGTCAGAAATACTCCAGCATGAGCGCACCCGATAACCCGCTTCTGATTGTGCCGAACGGGAGGTGGCTAAAAATACACTACACGGACTACAGCGGGTTGCCATGGTGACCGGGCTTGTTTTCGTGTCAGGGGAGGCCAGCTGAGCCTTGGCCAGAGACGGGCGAAGAAGGGTGGCGGGGCACAGGAGCTCCGAGGATGGAAGGAAAATGGAGAAAAAATACAGAAAAATAAAATAAGAAGAAGGGAAGTTCGGCTGTATTGTTAATTAACCTTTGCAGCACATGCATTTCATGAGAGCCGTAGTAATATGGAGATGTGTTGGTGGTGGGCACTGCAGCGTTACACAACCTGAAGATATACAATCACCATGACAACGGATGAGCTGATACATTGATAATTATTTATGATTGTTTGAGCAGGAATGACTCACATAAGCAGGTATTTATTGGTGGGTAATAATGAATACAGTAATACAGATCACGAGTACAGGTAGGCCTACATTAATATTATTAGTGATATGTTTGGTGTGCTCATGGTATTTGGGGGCATTTTCTCCCATTTCTCCTATGTTATTGCTTATAAAATATGACATCTATCTATCTATTTTGGTTGCTACACTGACATAGTAGCTACAATGAATGCATGGATTGTGAAAAATCTGCAAGACATGGTTGCAGATACAGTAAAAAAAAATCATACCTGAAATTCTGGCTGTTACTTGGATAAATACTTCAGGGTCTGATACCAAGCATTTGCAACATGTGCAAAATAGATAGTGTGTGCTAAAGTGGTGCAAACTGTGCAGTTGTGACTTTTGTCTCTCATAAACAAATGCCACAGCACGAACTCATATATTTACACTGCTATATTTCAAATTGCGAAATCAGTCAAATTAGGTTAACTATAGGCTCAGCACTAAACCTACAGCATAAACAAGGCTGCTATAGGAGCTGGAAGTATGGTACATTGAGCCCTATCCTCTTGTTCTTCTTTCTGTATAAATGTTGCAATATTTAGTTTCTCTAGCTCACTCCCACAGGGAGTGGTAGCTCCCTGGCTGTTGAAGATCTGGTGGATTGTGACCACAGGCCTGAACCGCGGGACCAGGTGTCAGTGGCTCCGCAGCTCTGGCTGGACACAGCTCTGGAGCTCGTCGGCCTGGGATCCATCTGGCCCATCCGTCCAAAGGAGTGGTTCCCTTCCCCACTCTGGTTCTCCTCAAGGTTTCTCTGTTTTGTCCGATGTGGTTTTCGAGGTTTTTCCTTGCCACGAGGGATGTGGGATAGGTCCAGGCTGACATTTAATTTGCTTGATGTCTGACATTGATTTGTTTTGTGTTGTACCGACCTCTGAGACGCCTCCTGTTGTGATATTGGGCGTTACAAAAACAAATTGATTGATTGATTGATGAATGGGACCGCATTTGACTATCCTCGTACACCGGAGCTTCAACCTCACAACGATAAACTTTTTCATAGCTATGATTCACTAAATCATCGTACAGTGCGGACTGATGATTTGTCATTCAACTCGTCTTGCAATGTGACACCGTAAAAATCTTATAAGATGAATAAAATCATGCAGTGAGCACTGGCATTATGCTAGTCCCTATATTTACATGTATCGACTCATGTCCACATTCTTTAGGGCACAGATGTTTAAAACTACTTGCTATAAAATAATCTGTTTTGTCATTTTTTTCTCCCCGACTGTATCATGAGCTTCTTGCTGTGTGAAGCCTCAACAGAGTGTGACATACATTTGATAGCCTGCATTACCTTGAGGCGTCCCTACACATTCAAATGCCCTAGAAATCTTTCACAGAAGCGCTGGCCAAGACGCTTGCAGGCGTTGTTCATTATCTCCATGGCAGCGCGGCGTGCACACAGGACCTTTGGGAGCAGATACCCCCCACCCCTCCTATTTCTCTCCATGGGCTGTCCTCTTTCCCCACTTCACCATTATTACCCACAGTGTGCTAACATTAGCCACTACAGCCCATCTGCGCACACACACACACAAGCACCAATACAGCATGGTCCCATAGCACCCCGTGGAGCTAAAACTGGAATGTCTAAAAATAGAAACAGCGGCAGGCTCGCTAGAGACAACGCAGGGATGGGCGGATGAAAGGAAAAACCACCTGCAGTCAAAAATAGCCTACAATGTCCTTTACAATGCACTATTTCTGGAAACGAGTGCACCAAAATATCATGAATCTTTTACCACAAGATGTCTGATAACAATGGAGAACCCACACAAAATGAAATGAAAATGCAAAAGAACTATTATAATGTCCATGATACCATGTACATGAAGTACAAAGTGAGAATAATAGGTGTTACTTTGCCAGAAAAGATGCATTCATTTCATTAAAATGTTTAAGTGTTGTATATTCTCTATGTTAGGGATTCTGACTAATGGCATTGGGACCCACCATTATCCCACGAAGACAAGCTGTGACCCAAATAAGAATTACATTTGTTTTATCAAATGTAAAATACTAGAATTTTACAGAAAGTAGGCAAAAATTCTTCAGTCTTCATCTGTACTCTGTAGTTGAAGTGTAGGACGTTTCGATCTTACTCCAAAGATCGTCATCAGCTACTGAAGGCCTGGAGCATGCTGTGCTCAGAAAGTAGTTGAAAAAATATTAAATAAGCCAATCAAGGTGAAATGATGATCTAAACAACTCCAAAACAGTAATTTTAACGAAATCAGAAGTTATACTGTATCAGAGGATACATATTGAAAGAAATGTTCCCAGGGATGATTTGCAACCCACTGAAAATGGTTCAGAGACCGACTTTTGGGTCTGTTGAGAACCACTCTATGTGAGCAAGTGTTGTTCAGCTCGGCACATCAGAGATGAGCAGCTGCCCAATGTAATACGTTACTTTGTTCCTTTACAGATCATCAGATTTGCTGGAAACTATTAAACACCCTGACTGCCCAATATATTATGTCCGACCTGGCTCCTTGTTAAGAGTGTTGCATGGATGAGGTGCCTCAGCGACAATCAGCTAATACAGCCCTAACTTCCCCCAATAGTGGTAACTTGTGTCTTTACTGTGAGAGGATGCTGGGAGTGGAACATCACTCACTTATTTGGTTTGCTCTAGCGAATGTGTTATTGCTCTTGTGATGAAGAAACATACAGTACGACCAGAAACGTTCTGCAGCGTGGCTTTGAAATTGTATGTTTCCATTGCAGCCATCTATCGGTGATCATAATAACTGTGGTGATTAGGAATATGGGCTTCAAATGAGAAGGGAGCCTATAGCACATGACATTAACTTCTCGCCTCTCCACATCTGTCTATCTGTAGTCGTTTCCATTGGATGCGTCTCATTTGGTGTCAGCGCATCTCAACCCCACGTTAGCGGTTAGATCCAGAAATAGCCTGTCCCCAGTTCTCTCGCTTATATAAATAAACATGAGGACTTCGGTGCTCAGTGATCTGTTCACTCACATGTACGGTTCCACACAAATCCTTCACAAGTCTAAGCAGCCAGCAGCAAGTGCACTCAGTCTGGTAGAATGTGTTCACGTGACATCGAAAAGTTAGGGTGGATTGTGGCTGATTATTTTGTGGTAAAATCTGACTTTAAACTGATTAAACTGCTGATGTTTGAGCTGCTCAGTGGTTAGTCTCTGTAAATGGGCGGCGCGGTGGTGCAGGGTTAGGTGCTTGTGCTTCACAGCCAGAAGCTTCCGAGTTCAATTCCCTGTGGTTCACCTTCCAGTATACCTCCAAACATGTATAACAGGCTGAATAATGAATGATATCTGTGAGTGAGTGAGTGAGTGAGTGAGTGAGTGAGTGAGTGAGTGAGTGAGTGAGTGAGTGAGTGAGTGAGTGAATGGTGGTGGTCAGAAGGTCTATTGGAAAATTTCTGTGGCCCCATGCATGAACCTGATATACCACAGATACTTGGATACTTGAATATGTTGCATTAATGAACACAGTGTTACGTTTAATCTCAATTTTGTCAGATTAACATTCATGTGGTATATCAGGTTTATGCATGGGGCCACAGAATTATAACTTATGATTTTATATACTATATAACTTTTGTCAAACATAACATTTGTTCAACATTTGTGAACATTCTCTGAGATTTCTTTAAAGGGGGGATGGTGTTACAATATTGTTCCCTCTTTAAAAACGTAGCTGTTGCTGTGTTTCAAGCCACTCGCACATGTCTGAGTAATCCATCTGTGTTGGTTCTCAGTCGTACAGGAGGCGAAACCTTAAGAACCTAAGTTTGAGTAATCTTTGAAGCTGCTCCAGTGGCTATTTTTGGCACCGCAGCAGCAGCTCATGAAAACCATCTCCTTTCCCCCCAAAGCTCCTCCTCAGTCTCTATGTATCCAGGAAATGCTTTCCTCTTATCCCTGTATTGAAGAGCGCTGTCATACAAAAACATTGGCCTAACGATAATGATCAAGATGGGTTTCAGATAATTACCAAATATCACAATACCCCCTCTTAAAAAGAGCATGTTCTTTATTCTTATTTAGGTTATTTTTGAAAAACACTGGGTAATTACAAAGCTTTTTACCTGACATGTTCGGAGATGTCATCTGACGTCTCCCTATCAGCTTGTAATTACACAGTGTCTTCCAATAATAACCTAAACAAGAATATTTAATAAAGAAGACATAATGAACGTTAAAACATAAAACAACAAATTGTTTTGTATTTCTGTCCATGTTTGCTGCATGAGGCAGTTACCGAGGCTCCATTTAGCCACCAATTTACGGTGTGGAGTTGAATTATTAAAATGAAGGATCATTTCAACCCCATAAAAAGGGAGTGAATTGAAATGACTAAAGCAACATTCAGCTGTTTTTAAAACGAAATGTGATGGATGAAGGCCAAGCAATAATGAGAGGACAGACACAAAAACAAAAGCAGGTTTTTGTGTGAAATGGAAATGGGCTGACGCACGCTGAAAATACAAAGGATTGAGTTATGAATGTGCTTTTAAATGTTTTTCTGCAGCTTGATATTTACTATTTATTATTAAACACTGACTCTTTACACTACTGTCTAATAGCAGTTTCATTGGGAAAGCAGATAGTGATAAATCAGAATAGTTGATATAGTTGGAGCATAATTAGTCCTCATTCATGAATGTTTTCTTAAGAATAAGTTCTTAAGTACAACTTTAAGAAGTTTCTGGAAAATCTTAGGTCTGATTCACCAAGCGTTCTTAAGAAGTCAAATCTCGAGTACATTAAGATAAGATAAGATAAGATAGTTTTATTGATCTCACAATGGAGAAATTTACTTGTCGCAACAGCTCTTAGGACAGTATCACACAGGGGGGTGCACAAAGTCAGGAAAAGTGTCATCAAAGAAGCAAAACAACAGGTAATAGTAATAATAGTAACAATAAAATAAAATAGAATAAAGATAGTCTCTTAGCGTCTCTCTGTAAATAAACTGTACAAACATCTCTTAAGCACTAAATAGATTAAATAAAATAAAAATAAACTCTAAGCCGAATTGTATGAAATGGAGTTATCATTGCAGGTGATATATAATAAATGACTGTTTACATTCAGGCGGTTGATAAAGTGACATTGCAGATATTGTCAACACAGATGTTATTGCACATAGAGCTATACAGTAGAATTGTACAGTCTGACAGCGGTGGGTATGAAGGACTTGCGGTAGCGCTCCGTCTTGCACTGAGGGTGTCTCAGTCTGTCACTAAAGGAGCTGCTCAGCTCCTCTACAGTCCTGTGCAGTGGCCGTGTCGCGTTTACGCATGTCAAATGACGCACTCTTACACACATTATTATAGATTTTCATTTTTCAATCATATAATAATGTATGTATTAAGGTGATTTTGCTGATGGATCCCACTAGCCACTTTTAGCACAACTTTAGCTGCTGCTAGCATAACATTTGCACATAGCCTACTTTGGCTAAAATATCCTCTAAAAGTCCTCTGATCATGGCGTGTTTGAAAATGCCTAGAGCAGAGTGGCTAGACGAACGAGCAGTAGCTGTCACCTGTGAAAGTCTGATCAGACTAACATCTCTGCTCTATACCACCACTGAAAACATTTGTTTTTAATTAAATACTTTTTACTTACGCTGTGAAAGATTTCAAATTTTTGGGTCCAGGTTTAGACTTTGATAATATTCTATAACTTTTCTGTGGCTGAGACTGCTCTTATAGTATTTGTTCTTCCAGAGTAACTAGAACAAATTTTGTTAATGCCAAAAATGTTGTTAAGTAGGCCTTAAGAACAAATTTGTGTAAATAAATAAGGCCCATAGTGTATAGAGCATACAAAATTGTATTATAGAAGACAGTTTGTAATAGGATTAGAATGAACATAAGTGTCCAAATAATTACTGAAGTGTAAGCAAGAAAACATTGCTGTGTAAATGCTTATACGTTGGTCTGTTAAAGTGTGATCCTCATGCCTCCACTCACTGTGCTCTCTAAAAGTACTTGATAGCTCAAGTTCAGACCTGAGTGAATAATAAGGACCCCCCCATTTGCTCTGTTAAAATGCAGTGCTCACTCCACTCTCTCAAGAACCACTGCCATGTAAAATGTTTGACGCACTTTAGGCACTCAAATATGAAATGTAATGGACTAAGTGATCCTGATACAGTGCTCAACAGAGAGGTCACAGTGACACCTGGCACTAACATCAAATAAGTCTAACTAAAGTAATATTTGGCTTATGTTCGATGTGTCGACAGGGTTTCTCTGAGAAAATGTGACAAAAGTGAACCTCCTGTATCTCTGCATCTTCATTTTTGTGTGCGAAAGTGGCATAGGATTTTGGCCATGGTAAGGCTGTATATCTTAATACTGCTTATTTGATAAATTGAAGATTGTGCCAACAATTCACCCTAAAGTTAAGGCTGCACAATACTGTATATCAACAATATTAGCCCTGTATAACCATTTGTATCACATTTGATGCATGCATTTCTGAGCCCTCTACATAATCATGGTGATTTTTTTTTTTCTCAAACAATCTGATGTGTAAAATCAGATGTTTATAATGCAGAGGCCCATCCACCAGGGGGCAGTAAGTCATGCCCCATGAGTGAAACAATTCAGACATCTAAAATGGCTGCTGCAACATTATTGTAAAATTCAATAATTTTAGGTAAGAAAAACTTTCAAATTGTTACTGAGACTTCATAAGGAATGTTGAGAGAGTTGATACAATGTAAAACTTCTCAATATTTCACAACCTGATTTAGAGTAAAACCGTGTTGAAAACTTGTGTATCAAATTTGATACAGCAGGTCATAAAATAATGATATATTAATATGCAAATCTGTCCATTTCGCCTCTCTTTATAGATAAATAAATTAAAAGTTTAAATGACACTATGAGGTATATTTATAGTAATATTATTAAAAGTTTTAAATTAATTTTATCTGGGTGTTTTAAATGTATTTTTCAAGTGTTTTACATGCATTCCCACACACAAATTAACCGCTGCAAGATTTGTGATTTCAAAAACTCGGGAAAATACACCTTGAACGAGTCCAACCACTTGCGCTCGGCTCGACTCAGGTATTTGCGGGACCAATGACGTGCCTGCATTCGTGTTTAAGGCGGGACATGTTGGTATGACGTCGCACCGAAATGCAGAAGAATAACAGTAATGACTTACTTTTTGAAACACAACATCAGCGTTGGCAGTGCAGAGAAGTATAGATGTTTACAGTCAGGTGGTTGTGATTGATAAAGTGATTGATCGCAGGTAAGAAGCGATATAGTATAGTATTCTTGGCAGAAAGTCACACGTTTTTCTAAAACAAAAAAACATAGTAATAGTAACATGATTTTTCTAATTCAGCTCATTTTTTTAATTTTCTTTTGGTCCTGATTTTTCTGGTTTTGACACACTTTGATAGGTAAACATAGAGCCTACTGTATTCAAATGATTTAGTAAAATATAGCAATAATATAGTTGTGGCGGCATTCACTTGTTTTTTCTCCTATTGCCCCAGATTGAAAGTTGTCTTTAAGAAGGTGCTGCAGCTGATCAGACGGAGGTGCTCACAGTGTGCACGGTGCAGGTTAAACACATTTACAGCCTCACAGACACAGAGCTGACTCAGCCGCTCCTCAGGACGTCCTGGGAATATACCAACACAAATCTGCCACGCGAGGGACACTGCTGACTCAGGGAGGCAAGCATTTGGGGAAATTAAAGAGGGAGAAGAAAATGGAAAGAGACACTTTAATAGATATTGGCTGCACGTACATTTCCCACGCCCCTGTGCTTAGAACTGACAGCGTTTGATGTATTCATGTATCAATACACAGCTCTGCTTATAGCATTGCTGCTTCACGTAATGTTGGAAAAAAATGTCACCTCAAAAGTCTGTAAGTAATGCAGCATGTTTTAACACAGGCGCCTTCTTCCAATCTGACATCTCGCAAAATAGAGACCGCTATATGTTTGTCCCAGATAAACGCTAATTTACTTTTTCCTTTATAACAACATATAGTACAGCAAATATATAGCATTTGCGTTTGTCAGAAACAACATATAAAAGTGCAAAACAATCGAGGTGAACTTTTTAATGGTTACACCTGCTCCATGCTCCTTCGTAAACAAACCACTGATCTATTTCCATTGCCGTAGACAGAAATTCTACTCAACATTTTGAACAAAAATACTTAGAAGTTTATATTTGTGTAGGCTCTCAGTCATTGGAGTTATCCATGGGAGTATTGGGATTACAGATTTTCAAATATTAGGTAGATTGAGAACATTTAACTTATCTTCACGCTTCTTCCCGCTCAAAACGAAAGTCTGATTCAACGTTCAAGCAAGAGGTCTATTTAAACTCCTGGGAAGAGTGGTCTGGATTGCCACAACCCCACCTACTGCACTAGTGTTATATGTTTACAGTTTCACTAATTAGAATAGCCATTGTTCTGGACTGGGCTGAATACACTATTGCACTATTGGGTTACGGTCTTGTGTATTTGCTCAGGTCTGGCTGCCAGTGCAGAGACATTAAAACAGCTCTGCTTGTTTACAAGTCTCTTCATGGTCTAGCACCAAAGTACATCTCTGATGTTAGTGCTGTATGAACCATCTCGGGCTCTGGGGACCTCAGGGAGTGGTCTCCTGCTGGTTCCTTAAACATGGAGTGGCTGTGTTTCAGTATATGCAGCTACTATCTGGAACAGTCTGCCAGAAAATGTGAGACAGGACTCAACTGATAATGTTCAAATCCAGGCTGAAAACACTTATTTTTAGCTGTGCATATGCGGTCTAAAATCTTCCCACTACATCTGACATGTAAAGGAAATATACCACTTGCTGATTTAAACTCATTTAGTCACAAGGAGCTGAGTTGTTTTGTTATTGTCACTGTGTGCCTGAGATCTTACTCCCAGATTTGACTGATCTGTGTCTGCCTTCAGTGCTGCAAAATGGAAAAACTAAAAGAACCGTCAATCTCTCGTGTTTCTCTGTTCCCTTTGATCAGGACATTTTATACTGCAAGTTTCCATGGCGACAGATGGGGAGTGCTTTGCTGTTGTAGCTCATGCACAATAAAAAGTTCATTCTTCATGAATCTGTGACCAACTGTCTGGTTTACTCATTGTATTCTGTAAAAGCCTGTGTGGTTCAGCTCCAGAAAAGAATAAACCGATGAGAATTATTTTTTGTTCAATGGGTGTCAGACAGCTGTAGGTTACTTCCAAATCCAGTGGCATGGCAAAACATTTATACACAGAGCCTTGAGGTAATTAAACCCGCTTCTGCTTGAATTCTCTAACCTTGCTCTGCAAGATGAATTCCCGCGAGATGTGATTTCATCAACTCACAAAAATACATCTTGTAAGAAGCCAATCTCCTACGCTCGGCTTGACTAACCTGGAGTTGGGACCATTCCCAAGATACAAATAGGCAGGTTTTACATAGTCGACAACAAGCACTTTTAATTATATTACTATCAACGACCGACAAGTCGAGGAGTAGTAGTTTTTGAAAATTAATTTCTTTAGTGCTTTGTTGTTAGCTATGTGATTGACTAAAAGGGTTTGTGTGAGCAATCAAAAGTCTGTCCTTTTCCTGAACAATCTAAACTGGAATCCTTCCAGATTGACATTACTGTCTACTACTTGACTTCTCATCAAGCCACACATTAACCCATTCTGCAGCAGTGCACCACTGCTTTGCTGATCCATGTGTCCAATACTGTCTATGCTATTAATGAAGTTTGTAGTTTAGGGAAAAATGATCAATCTTTGCACAGTGTAGGAGGTAGAATATGTATAGTGGACCAAAAGAAGCACCGATAAACAAGTGACTCACGAGCTATATTCAGGCATCAAGCTGTGTTACTTTAATAAGCAGTGACTTTTGGAAGGAAGTTTAGAGCCTGACAATTACAGCAAAAGTAAGAATGAAGTTATATTTAAGTTTACAGGTTTATTTGATTAACTCATTCTATGTTCAGACACCTTGGACATTGTTAAACATGTGTCTAAAGCCCCAAAATATCATTAATTGCAGACATTGTATGTGTATCATTATGTCTCTTTGTACGGAACTTGTCATTTATCCCCTTTTAAAATAAATGTATAAATAGATAGATAAACGTAAGTCTGTAACAATTCATAAAAACATGGAGTGACTTGGATTACAGAGTGTTCTGTCAGGATAGTGAAGTGCTGGCAGGTGTGAGAGGCTGAGCGTCTTGCTCTGTCCTGGCTACTTTTGCTTAAGTAAAAGACTAAATCAATGTGAACGTTTACATTAAACAAGTGTCTCATTCAGCTCT
>OMNZ01065509.1:8415-21941 GCA_900303255.1 Lesueurigobius sanzi | reverse complement strand
AATGTGTGCTTGTAATTTTATCTTTGTCTAGGTGTGTTTTTAATGACCAGATCCGTTTTAGTGAATCAGAAATATGAAGACACTTGTTATAGATCAAATTGATTCAACTTTACTTCCACTGGTGCCCCCTGTAGTGCGCAGTAATGAATATCGTAAACTATATTGTAAAAAATTCAAAACGGAGATCTGTTTTTGCAAATGAACTCTTCATTTTTACACAGTTTACACATTTTACACAGGATCTGTCCCAAGTGTCCCAGTTTTGGGCCAGTATGATCCACAAAGTAACACACTTTGCTTGAAAATGTACAGTATGTCTTTGGCCATGCAAGTACAGGCCATTACAAAGTAGAAACCAATAAAAATATCAAGTCTATCATGTCAATGCTGATTGATGCGTGGTGTAAGACTTTAAGTTTACCATATAGCGTGGGAAAAACAGTCAATAAATGGCTCCCTGGTTGACCATGCCACTAAATCCCAAATAGTGTCCCAGTTTTTTAGTCAGAAAGTCTTGTTAACCGAGCCTTGGGGCGCTGTAAATTGATACAAAATACTGTATGTGTCCTGGCATTCTTATACTAACTTTAGCTACAATGCGCTAAAACCATGTGCTAGCTAGCTTACATCGTGAGTAAAGTGGACACTTTTACGTCAAGGGTTTAAGCTTCCTTTACTATGCGACGGTCTGTTGATGAGCAGTGGATTCTAGAAAGAAAAGTGTGACTATCAGCCCGGTCTCCCCTAAACAAAGTAGTGAGGAGGCTGAGAGAAAAACAATACAAGGCCTAAATCGGGAAACTTGGTCTAAAGTAAAAGTTCAAATAAATAAATACAGTACTGTGCAAAAGTTATAGGCAGGTATGAAAAAATGCTATAAACTATGAACAAAAGAAAGAGACATCTAAATCAAATCAATATTCGGTGTCACCACCCTTTGCCTCCAAAACAGCATCAATTCTTCTGGGTTCACACAGTTTTTGACGGGACTTGTTGTTCTGGTTGTTCCAAACGTCTTGGAGAACTAACCACAGATCTTCTGTGGATGTCAGCTTCCTCACATCCTTCTGTCTCTTCATGTAATGATGACACACTCCACAAACAAGACCCCTGACTTTGTGCAAGCGTACCTATAAGAAGTGACTCTGGTGTGAAGACACCAAATATCAATTTGATTTAGACTTTTCTTTTGTTCACTCACTTTGCATTTAGTCAGTTGATTAAAAAAAAAAAAAACATTATTTATACTTTACAGCATTTTATCACACCCACCTAAAACTTTTGCACAGTAATGTACAAAAAAAAATAAACTCGGGTATAACTTCTCTGGGTACTTCATGGTTTACCCCTACCTCCAAAGCATTTGGTTTCAGACTAAACCTCCATCTGATCTACGTATGTTATTTTGTTTATCCAATTAACATCACAACAGATTTGAGAGTGACTCTTGTATACAATGTACTTCTCAATATAATTATTTGGATTTTGAAATCTCCAAACCCATCTGTAAGGCATCATGCTTATGCACCAGGAAGGTAGTTAATGGGAGTGAAGAACACATACTGTGTGTGGTGCGAGTGGGTTGGAGATGAGGCGAGAGCGCTGTGTGCAGCATCTGCTCATAGTGTGTAACACTGTATTGAACGTATGCTCATTTACTGATCTCCTCTGCACCAGACACTTCATTTGGCCCAGCGGTTCGCCTTGATGAGCATTCTGTATTCTTCACGCTACAGAAAATCAATAAGTCTACTTTGTGGCAATGGTTAGGGCTCCCAATGGCCCTGACCATCTGCACTGGTGCCTCCGGAGTTATGACAGGCGCATTGTGTGGGAGTATACAAACAGAAAATGGCTGTGGCTCCCAAACGCAGAAAAGTAGGTTAGCACAGTTGATTAAGAATTGAAGAAATTTTTGCTTTGACTGTGTCATCCCCCAAAGACGAGCAGCATCAAGTCAGATTCATTCGTGGTAGCAGTTTCTTGGAAGGGTTTTAGGAAAGGGAAAAATGTCACCTATTTCAGAAACCAAATGTGTTCCAACGGCGGTATTAGGTTTATTGGTGACATTCACCGAATTATAAAACTATGTTTTAAAAGCCTAGCATTTACAATATCACTCTATATACAGTAAATGCTGAAACATCAGAACACTGAAGCAGGGATGTGGTCATTGTATTGGACTGTGCTGGTGAAGAAGTGTTGAGCCAATATACAAAGCTCTTGATTTACCTTTCTAAGTTACCCTCATCTATGGCCACTGTGTTAAGGTTAAGATCCCAGACACAGGGGGTTGAATTGAATGTTCAACTCTTAGAGATTGGGTGATGAGCACTGTCATCCATGAGCAGCTTGAAGTAGCTTCTCGTGCATGTTGAGAAGAGCCAGCTGTGGCTCGATCATTTGTTCTAGATGCCTCTTGAACAGTGGGCACTTCCCTCAGGAGGGGCTCAGCCCTTTATTTATTATGCATTCATTTCTATTTAGTAGTAGAGGTTTTTGCAACATGGACTGAGTTGCTTAAGTTGAGGACATTTTGCCTCTCATCCGACATCCTCAACTCAACTACACTGGACAAAATCTATAGGGCAACTGAATGCTTACATGAACAGTAAAGTTACAAGAGGGGAGCAACAAATCAGTCTAAAACAATTTGTCAAAAATTCATGTAAGTCTTATATTATATGAAACATATGAAACATCTGCTCTTGATGTGGCCGGCGTTCACAGTGATGCCAACACTCCTATTGAAAGACATTCTCAAATAGCCATCATCTCTCTCTCTCTCTCTCTCTCTCTCACTCTCTCTCTCTCTCTCTCATCCTTGTTGTGAAAATTGATGGGATCTCACATCAGATTGAAGATCCCCCTTGGGTCGAACCGTAGGCTCCCGCTATTCAAGGCCAACAGTGAACCTGCCTAAACATGTAATGTGTTTAATGTGTTTTGTGGATAATGAAGAGATTCACTCAGCTCATGATGCTAACACCTGTTTCCATAGACTTAATTATAGGACCATAGGAATATTTGACATCACATTTTTATGTCTGTTCAACTGGTGTATACGGTATATCAAAAATCACATAACTAAAAAATCCAGGCATTAGGCATTAAAGCAAGATCCAGGGTTTGATGAGCCTTTTTGTGGGGTATGCAGGTTCTCCTTACAGGGCCGTATGCAGACACATTTTGGTAAATACTGAGAATTAAACACTTAAATGTTACTATTCTGGTAAACTCCAAAAGTTTGATCATGTTTTTGTTGTGTTTTCTACTGTTTGGTGATACATTGATTTGAATATTATTGATTGGCCTACTTCCTCCCAATAAGAACCCCAATCCTGCACCGTGTCTCGCAGTGTTTAGCACCTCAGTCTGTCTTTTGTTTAGCAAAAGCAAGCAGCTGTTTTTGGAAAACAATTTTTAAAAAAGTAAGTCACTGTAGACTGCTGCCCACACACCACCAAACACAGACTGAATAAACAAGTTAAAAATATCCAGTAGCTAAGCAAACAAATCACCAGGCCTTAGTCCAGAAGAGGATCGTCCATAATCAAAAGATTAACAAAGAGTCTTAGATGGTACTTCCAAAAACCAATGAGCTCTCAGATGTGCTTATGTGTGACTGATTGTTTGTAATTGTGTATGTGCTTCAAAATTCAAAGGACTATTGAAGAGTATTATTGCATAATCAAAATCTATTTTGGGACCCTGAGACCCAAACATTTTTGATGTTTTGGGAATCACTGCACTTAAAAATAGAATTGTGCCATAATAAAAATAACCTTGTAAATTCAGAGCACATAAAACACAGTACGATGTCAGCCCTGTTTATTTTAGTATATGTGATCCCTGTCTGTCCTAATCACATACAACCATCGAGGAGCTGTATTGTGCACCAGTAAAGCCTGTCTGTGATGAGGGGGGTTGTGAGACAGAGGACACTTTAGGCCAGAGCAGCCCAGGGCCCTGCGTTACACACTGGCAGGGTGACACTGCACACTGTGACGCTCCCTTTGCCCCCGGCAGCAGCCAACACAGCAGCCAAGTGGGGCAGGGCCAGGGATGATCTGTGTGAAAAAGCAAAGGCTAACAAACAGTGCTCTCACAAAACGACAAGAAAAATTGCAATTAGTGGCAATGTCCTGAGTGCAGCCCAGTTGTCCCCGGGGCAGGACAGCTCACAGTAGATTTGGTGTGAGGTTGGCAACAAACACATCAAATGAACAAAGGCAGCACACGTGCCTTTACCTTGTTCTACAAGCTTGGCTCTAGTCTGTACTTCAGGATTTACTGGACAGGCTTCTCTCTGAAAAATAAATGATATTTTATTTTGCCTAATGCTTTCCATAAGTAGTAGCGTATCAGTGCAGGAAGTTTGTGTGAATCCTGATTCTAGGCTATTTCCTCTTTTGTTTACAAAGTCCCATAATGAGCTGTGAACTCCTAAATGACTGTTGCAGTTTTCTCATCTCATTATTATTTTTGTTCTATTGCGTATAAAACATCATCTTATAATGATAAATTTAAATTAAAGTAATGGTTTCAGTTGCTTATTGGATGCCTTTTTGTGGACTTTTCACCATTCAAAAATAATATACTTTATTGAATGCTATGGCAATTATATCATTTAGGCTCTGCACATATAAACTGATGATAATCTATATTTGTTTGGCCCTACTTTCCGCATGTACACGCATTTCTGATGCCATTAATAGGTTGCGTTCACATTATATAATTATGTAGGCAACGATTCTTCAGTCTTGTTTTATTATTATGTAGGCAACGATTCTTCAGTCTTGTTTTATTATTATGTAGGCAACGATTCTTCAGTCTAGTTGAAGTGTAGGACGTTCGATCTTAATCCCAAGATCTTCGTCAGCGAGTGATGACCTAACACGCTTGTCTCTGATGAAGACTGAAGAATCGTTGCCTACGATGGACAACTCCTGTACGACTGAGAGCCCACACAGATTATATAGTTATTTTTTCAGTTGGAGCAGGTACAACTCTGGGAAAGAGAGTTTTCAATAATTTTTCGAAAAAGATAATTGACAAACGTTTTCCCTGATCATTTGGTAGTGATTGGATTCACAAACCTGCCGTGTTATTCCGATGGCTGAAAGTCCTTTCTACAGGCCAACATCATGCACATGTTTTTGAATATTGTTAGCATTAATGAACACCTTCATGAGAAAAAAAAATACCTTAATTCATACAATATGTGCTGACAGAGGATACTTTTTACCACAAACTATTCACTGTCTCACTCTCATTCATTCTGACCTATTTTACAACTCCACACAGAAAGGCCCCATCCAGAACCTTGTTAGTGTGAAGCTGATAGGGCTGGGTGCCCATAAATGATACATATATGGGAACAAATGGTATTCAAAAAAAAAATCCTATCCTTATACAGCAAGTTTTCATGCCTGGCAGGTCCTGAGACAGCACTAAAGTCACTAGGTTGTTTTAGCTCAAATTAATGATAAAAAGACATGTTCGATCAAACAAACAAACAAACAAACAAATAAATAAAACAACAGTGACACTTGTAAATTTGAAATTGTTTTATAGAGGTCTGTGTAGGTTCTTAGTCGTACAGGAGTTCATCGTAGGCACCCCTCTTGGTTCTGGTGGGACTTAGAGTTTAACTCCTACTGGTTTCTTATGGAAAGACCCACAAGCGTGTCATTTCTGCTCATTTGCTGACAAAGGTCATTGGATAAAGAGTGAAACGTCCTACACTTCAACTACAGAGTACAGACAGACGCATCTGAGTCAGTTCTTTCTGATGAGAATATATAAAAGCAAAGCCCAGACTTTTGCTAAACTTGAGCAAACTGTGCTTCAGACAGTGCAGGAAGGTTGACCTGCTAGACTTCCAAGAGCCAGTGTTACCAAGGCTCTTGCTAGTGTTTGAGCTCCATGAAAACTACCGAAATAGAAGTGTATGTTCTCAAATGTGCGACTGGAGGTTTTAGTGCAGCCCTGTCCTTTAATAAAATGAATAACATACATTTTGGCCCATTAGGCTGATGTAAAGTGAAAATGCAGAATGATGTAACACATCTAGTCCACAGGAAAATGACTCGGTGTTAAATGTGCTGTTTAACAAGAGCTGCCTCCAGTTTTACTGTTTTGTCCCTTTTCCTAGTACATGTCTGACCCAGGCTGCTGTTTCCCTTTAAATTAATTGCAACAGTAAAATTAACAAGTTCTTCAATCTGCCATTGCATTGTAGCCTAATTCTTGTGGTTGTGCTATGGTTCCACCTGTGTGACCTCAGCCCAGTGTCTACTCACCATTAAACTCACTTACTACCACGAGCAAACTGGATTATCCTTCACATGGATCGCTGTTATTCATGTACAGCAACAATGTAGCAGTCATAGACACAAGTGCAATTATCGTTTTAGTACTTATGATATCATTCGGCCATGACAATACAACATATTCTTTCATAATCCTGTGGTTCCAAATCGTCATTTGCCCTTTACTTAATCAGAAAAGTCTTTTCAAGGGAGCCCTGGCCCCAGAGGGAAGCCTATTGTACATGCTTTTTGTGGAAGGATAAACTGGAGCGCCTGCAGTGACAGGGGAGAACATGCATGTCCTACAGTGACTCCCAACCGACGACGGCACGGTCCCTGGAGCTTTGTTTGGTCAGAGGATCAGGTCAAGGCTTGATATCAATAGCTTTATTTAAAATGTATAACCTTAGTTCACCTCTCTCCTTATTTATCACACAGGAGTAAACATCCAAGCTGTGCTCAGTTTTTCACCCGGGCCTTGGTCTCATAATGATTTACTGCAGAGTATTGATCAACTACATCTGAAATTTAGGACGAATAAATATTTTCAAACCTCTTTACTACCAATACACACCATCCAGCGGTGCCACTTTTCAAATGTTGGCCAACACATTAAAAAGAAAATGTGAGAATTAAAACCAATTTCAACCCACTAATGCAATGGCGGTAGTGCTTGGTGCACTCGTGGTCATATTGGTTCAAACATCTCATTTTTTACATTAGACTAAAGAGACTAAATTAAAATCAAATGTAAAATTGACCTTAAAAGTTGGTTGGCTTGGCCCAGATGCCCTACTAAGTCTGACCATTACTGAGATCCATGCATGAGGCAGTCTGTATTTCATCAAATTGGCCTCTGGAGATTCTGCAACACCTCAGCCTTTTAAGCCTTTTTCCATCTGAACTTCCCAGTATCTTCAGCTCGATCCACCATTGACAGCTCCTCGCTCCCCGCTGCCTCTGTCCTACAAGCACTTTAATCACATACACTATCAAACTGCCTCCTAATGAGCTGTTACTATAGGAACTGCCAGTGGCATGCTGGGAACTCATTTCAGCCCGGGACTTTTATAATTTGAACCATCTCTTTTCAGACTCGGAGCTTTATAGCTCTCTTAGAATGTTGTTTTCCTTTGGATCAGAGATTGTAAGATCACACCTTGATGGCACTTTCTCTTTTCACATGAGCTGCCACAAGCATCATCTGGGCCTGATGCCTTTCCAACAGTTAGCAGACCAGGAGTGCGTTATGCGCTCAAGTATCCTGGTTATTAGTGATATCCTGGTTATGGCAGTATTTTGGGGCCAGTTGTTCAAAGGTAATCTGATCGGATTTTGTTTATCGGATTGGATCAAAACTTGAAAATGGGTTGTTCAAAAAGGGAAGAAGGATTCTGAAATCAGATTGGATCACAGAATCCAATCCTACTTTCAATCTGGATCAAACCTTCAGTTTGTGTTGTTCAAAACTGTTCAGTAGGATTTGGATAACTTTGATCCAAAACAAACACGATTATCCTGATTCCAACAGGGGGCAGGATTTCAAGGTGGAATTCAGGAAGAAAATGTCGTAAAAATGTGTCAAATAATCATTTGTATCATTTAGTGTATATACTTATACTTACTTACCAGATCATTTTAATCCAGATGAAATTTTTTTGAACAACTGGCCCCTGGATACTGGCTGATCCAGGTGGCACAGTACAGTGGTTAGCGCTTGTGCTTCACAGCTAGAAGGTCCCGAGTTCGATCCCAGGCCAGGACGGGGCCTTCCTGTGTGGAGTTTGCATGTTCTCCCCGTGTCTGCATAGGTTTCCTCCGGGTGCTCCGGTTTCCCCTACCACTAAAAACATGTACAATAGATCAGGATGAATGAGAGTGTGTTTGTGTGTACGGTGTAGGACAACGGATGGAAATTAGCCCAAGGCTACAATCCGGAGTGGTGCGTTTACATGCATGGTTCTCATGTGTGTTCATTAACATGCACTGTCCCAACCAAATAAACAATAAAATAAAATCCAGAAAACTGAAATGAGGATAATGTTGTTAATACCCAGGATGCTCGACCGCATGTAAACACACTCCATGTTGGATATGTCATGTCAACAAAATCAAAATTCAAAATCAAATTCAAAGTGGATAATGGGTGTAGAAAGGTGGCGTCTCAAATCTTTCTTCTTCATAGACTTTCCCACTACATTAGTGACAAAAATGTATTATCGAGACTATACTAATGTTACATCTTGCCTGACTTTGAGTACGCTTCACCTGTCTGGGCCGCTCTAAATGTCACGCAAAGGAATCGCTTGGAAAAACTCCAGCGCCGAGCCATAAGGATCAATCTATTTTTACACACAACCAGTCATGGATGGGGACTAGGAAGAACTGAAATTAGCTTCACTAAAACACAGAAACAAACATTGCATTAACGTGTAATAGATATAAACTGCTACATGAACTACTTTGTTTTTTTTAGACCTTACATATTGTATACATGTAAGTGATCAACATTTTACACTTGGGTCAGTTATGCCTTTCTTTCTCAGCCCAACCTGGCCATTTTCTGTCTATTACTGCTTTACGCGAGTCACTGCCATAAATTGACCAGATTGGCTTTGGAGCATGACCAACCAGTGCCCTCTGTGACAACGTTTTTCTTGTGATACGGGGCTATACAAAAATGAATTGATTGACTGACACCTGAACAGCCCCACATGCAACACGCACCAAACAACTTCAGCTCCACTTCATTTAGAAGCGTCAAAGTTTTAATTTGAACAATTATAAAGTCACATATACTATTGTCAAGGAAAAAGGAAGCAGTAATGAGACCTAATATGCCATTATTTGTGGTTGTGTGCTGGAATTATAGCAAAATATACAATGTATGTACATGAAATCTGAATCAGAATTACTTAACTCTGGGGGGAAGAACATCTAAAAGTGTATTCACTGAGTATTTAGTGGAAGCGGGTAGGGTAAGGAAGGAGGAATTGGTTTCGGAAAGGGCCATAGTGTCTAAACCTGGTCTAAAACAGGACTAATAATGGACTAAATGTTGGATTATTGTACATATTTTATCATTTATTACCAGCTGTGACACCTTTCTGTATAAACTGTCTTTGCTCTGAGTTTCAGTAAGAAAGAAGGAGCACGGCCTTGTGGGCCTACAGAATGTGTGTGTATGACGCTTGCAGAAAGCGGCCTGGCCACGGTCTTGAGACAGGAGCCATCAGCTACTGTTGTGGCTGCATGAAGACAGATAACGAACTTGTGCTGATCTCAATACTTTCAGTAATTTTCCACTGTAAGTTACACTGATCGGCCATTTTGTGCTCCCTCCCCTTTAGGGCCGGGTCAGTGTGGTGTAACTAGGGGCGTGACAATTAATAATAAAAGCATCGAGAGACGGCAGGAAGCCCAGAGATTGTAGTATAGACTTTGTAACTGGGTCTTTATTTCTGTATCGGTCTCTCCTTGCAAGTAAAACGATTTAATCTGTCTTGTCTTTCTTTCCTACAATATTATACAGTTGGCACACCAGCCCCAACACTAAACCAGGGCTAAACAGCTCTTAAAGGGTCTAAACCAGGATTAAGCTGGGACTAAACCAGTTCAAACAAAAGAAACTATACTGTTCATCATAGAGAAGTCATGAAAAAGTGTTTAAATCACTATTCAAAATGAAACATTTAGTGGAGTAGAAGGTACAGCTACAGGCTCTAAAAAAAGTAAAAAGTATTCATCGTAAACAAAACGTAACTGCATTTTAACTTGTACTATGTTTTCAGTGACTTCCCACCACTGCCCCTAAGCCTTGATTATATAATGATTAACTCAGGAGGATATTAATCAAAGACACCTGTTAAAATATGTGAATATGTAACCTTTTTTATCTACAAATGTGTGATTTATAAACTGCAAAGATCACTTTTCATTGGTTTGTGGTGGACACTATTTAAGACAGGACTCACACACAGACTTTTTCAGAGAAACATGGACAACGCTGGTGTCTTTCTGCTGCTGCTGCTGCTGCTGATGCCTTCCCTGCACTCAGCTGAGGGGGGCCCCGTAACAGAAGAGCATGTACAGAAAGTTGAGTTATTTCTGAGATCCCAGCCCTGTCCGTCAGACACCGGCGCAGTGCTCAGAGTACTGAGTGCGGCACTGGCTGAGCACAGGGTGAAGATTGAACAACTACAGGCAGAAAACCAAGGTAAACCTCTGTATAGTTTAGTTTGTGTTTGAATAGGTTTTAATGACTCCTTCCTTCCTACATGAATCAATCAGGATATTTTACTACCTCCTATCTTAGATCCAAATTCAATCAAGAAGAAATGTGGCCTTAATGATTCATTATTATAAATTATAAGTGGGTCTTTGTATCATTTACTGTTCACTTTTCATGTTCCTGTGACTTGCAGCTCAGACAGCCAGACTGGGAGACGTTGATACACTGACGCAACAACTGCAGCACATGCAAGAGAATATAAAAGGTTGCTTTCTCTGGGAAGAGTACTTTTCTCTAAGACATAATTCAAATGCAGCTAATACTTGCTGTGTGTTAAAATAGCTCAAGCGTCCGAGCTGAAGACCTTGAAGACCAGCTCCACAGTCACCGACAGCAAAGTGGAGGCTCTGACCCGAGACACAACAGGTACAGTGTACACCTTATATTTATCGAGATCGTTGAACAGTTGAATAACATTTTTCTGAACTTTTTTTTCCTCAACATATTTGTGACAAACCATTTGAGTTTTTTTTTTTTCACATTTGATATTATACCTTGGCTCTCTGTTGCAGTGAGTCAGGTGGCTTTCTCAGCTGCACTGCTGGATTCAGGTAGTCAGACACTTGGGCCTTATAATGCTGAAACCACTATTATCTACAAACACGTTGTCTCGAACATTGGAAATGCCTACCGCCCGCAGACAGGTAAATGAGCTCTAACGTTATTGAAACCCATGTCTGTGTAATGCTGTCCAAAATGTTCTGTAGGGATTTTCACCGCTCCGGTCAGAGCAGTGTATCACTTTGAGATTTATGCGCTTTCCAATGGAGACAGTGCAGCAGACGCGTACCTGAAGAAGAATGGGCAGGGCGTATTCATGGCTCATGAGAGTCAGCCTTCGGGGCACGGCACTGCGGGTAACGCTGTCACACTGCTCCTGGAGGGAGGAGACACGGTGTATGTCACTTTGCCTGCTAATCGAGTGCTTTATGACAACACAAATCACCACAACACCTTTAGTGGTCATCTGCTGTTCACAATGTGAGACTGTGTTTAGACACAGCTGTATCACCAAACAATAAAACTTTCTGAATTGTTTTGCATGCTTTTTCATTGAAAAGTAAATTTTGGTTATCATTATTTTTTCTCTGATTTGCTTGAAGAATCAGAGTGGTCAGTGACAGTAACTCCATGGTCAATTCTATAGTTCTGTATAACTTATGGTGAACCACTGTCGCCCCACATGCATTTCATAGCAATAAGCAAAGAAGGGTGTCACTAGATACTATTCAATTTCACCTATTTGGGAACACAGATGAGGGAGATGTGTGTTGGGCTTAGTGATGAGGCTAACTTGACACTTACTGAATGAGTGTGTGGAATTGAGTGTGTTTAGTGTTGATGCACCACATCAGCCCTGTGAGAAAGATAAACATTAAAAACACATTATATAGACGCTACAACACAAAATAGAACTGGTAAAATGCAGTACTACTAATTTTACTCCATAAATTTTAAGAAAATGAAACAATTACTCAACTGTGAAGTGAAAGAACATCTTTTTGTGGGACACAGCAGAGGAGCAGTGGGAGCGGAGAAGCTAATGGTACCGGGGGACAACATTTGCATTTTGCTCTGGAGTGAAAAGAGTGCAGAAAGCAGCACCGCCCAGTTGCCATGCCAACTGCTCCAACTCTGGTCCAACCAGGAAGTAACATCTGCTATGGAGCTTGGAGCATGGTTTGGGAAGTGAAGACACAATGCAAACCGTGCCCAAATAAATGGAAGGCACACATCACCATCATCAAACAAACAAACAAGGTCACTAAACCCTGGTTCACCACAACTATAAAGGAAAGATGTGCAGTATTTCAATCAAAGGTGTCAGTAACTTCCATTTTCAATGTTACTAAAATATAACTCTGCAGAGAAGCAGATGAACTGTTTTACATTATTGCAATGTCTTGAAATTGATAAGACGGCCGTGTTGGACAGCTTAATCAAACTGGAACGTTTGTGTTGATTGGGAACAGACATTATTATTAATATTACTCCTTAAGTTCTTAAATTATTAGTTCTTTCTGCTCCTTTTCATTCATGATGCTGTATGTTAAATGCTCCCATCGCATTTACCTTTTAAATGAATGAAATAAACAATAAAATGAAGTGAAGCGTGAAGTGAAGCGCTTTATTTGTCATTATACAATGTACAACGAAATTACATAGATCAGATGGAGGGTAGATCCTAAATAGTAGGATTCTAGGGAAATAAAATAGTAACATTATGCAATTATCAATTTGTTAGGTCAGGACAGTAGACTTTTTGAATACACTGTATTATGGCAAAATGTAACTTAAAATAAACTGCTCAACCCACCTGCAGAGGATGAACAGTGCTGACTTTCTTTAGACGCAAATAAAAGCCAAAAGGATATGTCAAACTAAGAAGTTTGGCTATAGATGGGTTTCAAAGTTGACAAACATGAGACACGTGACAGATGTTCGAGCAAAGTACATGGAAAGCCACTTGTTTGTGGAAACTCACTTGAGGTACAGGTGAACGATTGTGGAACCCATGCAACATATGAATAATAATATCCATCCATCCATTTTCTTCCGCTTTATCCGGGGTCGCGGAGGCAACAGTCCGAGCAGAGATGCCCAGACTTCCCGATCCGCGCACACCTCATCCAGCTCTTCCTGGGGGATCCCAAGGCGTTCCCAGGCCAGCTGAAAGACCTTGTCTTTCCAGCGTGTCCTGGGTCTTCCCCGGGGCCTCCTCCCAGTGGGACGTGCCTGGAACACCTCTCGAGGGAGGCGACCAGGTGGCATCCGAAACAGATGCCCGAGCCACCTCAGCTGGCTCCTTTCGATGTGGAGGAGTAGCGGCTCTGTTCCGAGCTCCTCCCGGGTGGCTGAGCTCCTCACCCTATCTCTAAGGGTGCGCCCAGCCACCCTGCGGAGGAAACTCATTTCGGCCG